>CM028353.1:49360964-49578464 GCA_016618105.1 Dendrobium huoshanense | reverse complement strand
TTGAATAATTAATTCAGAACTTTAATAATTAAGCACTCATTTTTTGTGACGTGTTCATAAAGTTTATTGTTCATTAGAGAATTAATTGAAATTTAAGGATCAAGATATAATTAATGAGGTGACAGAATTACCTAGCCCTAATTATGAACTTTTTATGGGGGATTATTTTATAATGATTAAATCAATGGACAATTCAATTTTTTTGAATTGAGTAAATTATACTATAAATTCAAGAGTACAATTTCATATTTATAGTGAAATAATATTGAAATTAATAATTTTGATTTATTAATTTAAGAGTTAAATCAATGGTTAAATTTATTGGAGCTTAAATTATAGGTCCATAAGTCTCTTCTTCATCGCCTAATCACTATTATATATATTAATTGAACACTATCGTTAAGAATGTGACATAATATAAATGTTAAATTATGATTACATTAGTAATGCATTTATGATCACCATTTCTTTTTATTATTTTTCATGAAGATAATGATGATTCATCATAAATATCTTTTAATATTAAATGATAAGATTAGGTTGATGATGTGCCATTAAAGATAAGGGTGATGATGTGTCATGATAATTATTATTTTAATATTTATTAAAAATGTTTGATGAATTAATAAGAGGTGCTTATGAAAAGATGAACTCAAAATAAAAAAGATGTGAATTTTTCTTATAAATAAGAATTAAATTCTACATGAAAGAAGATGATGATACATGATTCCTTCATGAGAGATGGAATAATATATATGAGAAGAATGTTGGTCTCATAGTCTTTTCTTTTTGAAGGATTAAATTGTGTTTAGAACACAAATTAGATTCAAAAGAAAAAAGTGTTCATTAATAATTAATTGATTGTGCCCACTCACTAAAATATATTTGGTGGGGTGATTAGAAGAATAAGACTTATGGTCTCAATCAACGTTTCGATGAAGAAGATCTACAGTCTCGATCAATATTTCGGTAAGTTTTCTTCATTTCATATTTTAAAATTATTTATTAAGAAAATTAATATGGAGAATGTCTCAATTTAATTTTCTAAAAATCCTGATGTTTTTTATTTCTACATTTAATATATGGATATAAAGATCCAACAGTCTTAGCATTGTCATCAGATATGCAATTCTAAATTGAGTGATATTGGATTAATATAATGATTCATTTGCAAAGAACATTTTCCTAACTTAATTATTTTCTTGTAACATTATTTTATTTTTCAAGAGAAAGCAATAATACTAATGAATCGAGGAGTTATTAAGCTGTGCACTATATATAGCATTTAACACTAAATCAAGATCGAAGAAACTAGCCATTCACACTAAAGAGCGAAATAAACTAGTTTTTAGCCAAAAGTGTAGAGCATTAGTTTCCACTCGAAACATTCAGGGAAAGAAGATCGATGGGTACTTATGAAGTGGGAATTCTATGTGACTGCCCTGGGAGCTTTTTCTTGCCAGCTAGTTTTGTGAGGCACACTGGAGGGTCTGAGACTCACATCCATAGAGGCAGATAATTATTGTTCATTTAGTATGAATTACTTCACTTCTTTCTATTTTGTTAACTTTTTCTTAAATATTTTTTTAGGTTTTCTCTAGCATTATGCTATGAAAATAGAACAGGGTGTATGGGGTTGTACATTAGTGGGAAAAATGTTCAGCCTATTCTGCCAGAAATAGAAAGAACGAGTCGTGCATGGTCTCCCATGTCATGCATTTTTTTTTTGTTGATTTTGTCGGTGTTCTCATCTCACATATGTCTGGTTGCCTCCTCCATAGCTCTGCTCGACTTTTGCTCTGGTCGACGCCTCAATACTTCCTTAACGGTCTTTTGCACATGCTTTCAAATTAGCGCTCTTCTGTTTTAGCATCGCCAACAAACAATCAAATTGTTGAAGGCGTTGATTCATCTAAGAGCCAAACAATTGTAGGTATGTGAAGATTAAAGTGATAAGATTATTTTTCTGCTTTTACAAAGTATTTTGAAGAAATTCTAATTTGTTTATATGAGTTTAAAATATGTTTTTAAAAGTAAAAAAAAAAAAAATCAGTTTTTCAAATCAATTTAAGGTTAATTTATTTATAGTTTTTTTTTTTATAAAATAAGATTAATCAAGGAAATTAAACAAATAGTTGGGCCCTTGGGCCCCCGCTATAAGAAATTTCTAACTTCACCATTGGTGGGGTGCTTGAATTTGCCTTTATGTTGTGTGATAGAAAAATACCCCTCAAATTTAAGGGAAAATTTTATATGATGACAGTAAGACCTACAATGCTTTATGGCGCAAAATGTTGGCCATTAAAAAAGAATAATAAAATTAAGTTAAGTATTGTAGAGATAAGAATGTTCATGTGGATGAGTGGCATCACTCTTAGCGACATAATACAAAATAAGTATTTACGTGAAAAAGTTGGAGTTGCTCCATTAGCAGATAAGATTAAAGAGAGCTACCTTAAATGGTTTGGACAAAAAAAAAACATCGGCCTTTCGATAATTTTGATTAAGAGAGTAGATGTGTCAAATTTGACTTGTGTTAAAAAAGGTAGAGATAGAACTAAAAAGACTTGATTATGAAATATTAGAAATGACATTTTCATTAGATTTAAATGAGAATTTAACTTTTAACATAATACAATGGAGAAAAAATATTCATGTAATAAACCCCACATAGTGGAATAAATGTTTAATGTTGTTGTTGTGTTTGGTTGAGAGTAAAATAAATTTTATAATATTTTTATAGTTTTGAATGCATAAATCACCCCAATTTTTTTAAATACTTGGAATTTGATTAATTTGAATGACTTTCAAATACATTGTGGTATGTGATGCAACCTCATTGTTCGTCTATGTCAAGCTCATGTGGTAATGTGACCTCTCCGCTTATGCAATTTCATCGCTTCCTCATGCTCGATCCCCACCAAGATTGACCTTTACCTCTAACCTCTGGTGGGGGTGCTTGAATTTACAGATAAGACTAAAGAGAGTCACCTTAAATGAATTTGCCTTTATGTTGTGTGATAGAAAAATACCCCTCAAATTTAAGGAAAAATTTTATAAGATGACAGTAAGACCTGCAATGCTTTATGGCGCAAAATGTTGGCCATTAAAAAAGAATAATAAAATTAAGTTAAGTATTGTAGAGATAAGAATGTTCACGTGGATGAGTGGCATCACTCTTAGAGATATAATGCAAAATGAGTATTTATGTGAAAAAGTTGGAGTAGCTCCATTACCAGATAAGATTAAAGAGAGTCACCTTAAATGGTTTGGACACAAAAAACATTGGCCTTCTAATTATTTCAGTTAGGAGAGTAGATGTGTCAGATTTGACTTGTGTTAAGAAAGACAGAGATAGACCTAAAAAGACTTGGTTAGAGAATATTAGAAATGACATTTTCATTATATTTAAATGAGAATTTTACTTTTAACAAAACACAATGAAGAAAAGGATTCATGTAATTAACCCCGCATAATGGAATAAATATTTGATGTTGTTGTTGCATTTGATTGAGAGTTAAATAAATTTTATAATATTTTATATATTTTTGAATACATAAATCACCTCAATTTTTTAAATATTTAGAATTTGATTAATTTGAATGACTTTCAAATACAATGTGGTTGTTGACCTTGATTTTCACCCAACCCTAAGTCAAGGAGGGTTGACTTGGTCAAATTGACCAAGCCAGATCCTAAGACCCCTATTATTAAATTCAATGGGTCAAACTAAGTCTGTGGAGCCTAGACCAAGGTCTTGGGTCAACCTAATTGACAAAGTCAACCTAGGTTGACCCAACTAGCCCAAATATTTCCCATTTGAATTCAAGTCAATCCCAAAGCTTCCTTGTCTCAATCCCCCACGTACTTGGGCTAATTGACCAAGTTGACTAGGTCAACTCATGGCTTGGTTAACTCAATCCTTGTTTGGTCAAACTTGGCTTAATTATGTGAAATCCCCCTTAGTCAATGCATTTAAAGCTTTCCAAACCCTCCCTTGAGCAAAACCATGACTAAGGAGCTCTTTTCCCTCCTAATTCACCCTAGATTCGATCTAGGCCGTCCATCACAATCTTAGGTCTATATATAGGCTTATTAGGGTTACTTATGAAAGGACTTTTACTTTTGCTCTCTCTCCAAGCCCTCTAAGCCTGAACTCTTTTGTGTGTGAGCTCCCTTAACCTTTCCCCACTTTTCCCAAGCCAAACCCACCATCAAACCCCCACCAACAGTGAGATCTCCAATCACTCACTAATCATATCGCTAATGCTATTTAATCATTGTTTGGTCTTCTTCTACATGTGTAGGATGTACGGACACTTAGTTTAAGCTCTCCTAATTTTGAGAACATAGTTTACTATATTTTGTTGCATTTTACTTTATGTTATCCCAAGGGTTAGTCTTTAACACTTGATTTAAATCTACTTAACATAGAGACACCTTAAGGATAATTATTGAAGACCCGTCTAACGAAATTAGAGAAATTTTAGGAGCTAGGATATACCTCTAATTAATATGAAACTTGAAAATTTTAGACTTAGTGACATCTTAAATCCCCTAAAAGTTTCTAGAAATTTTTAGGACCCTTTAAGCTGCTTAATTTATAAACCCTAATTTAACCCCATAATTAAACCCTGGTAACTTCATAAAATTTTTATAAACTCAAATTAAAGATAAAATTACCCATAATATATCAAACTCTTCATAATTTAATCTTTAGTCTCAAAAAATTAAAATTTTGGACTTTAAATTAAATATTAATTTTATTTTGATTAAAAATCCTTCTTTTAATTAAATTAAATAATTAAGAATTATTAAAATTTTCAAATTTTTTCCAAACAGTTAAGAACTCAACCTTGAGTCATTACTGACCTTTGAAGGTGATCCCAAGAGATTTGGAGTGGATTTGGATCAAAATCCTTAAAATATCATTAATTTTACAATTTTAATAATTCATTTAATACACAAACTTTGAGAAATCATAATTAATTCAAGAAAAATCTAATTTGGGTAAACTAAAAGGAATTCAACTCCAATTAAAATCTAGTATTTATTAAAAATATGAAGTTTCCAGAAATCAACTTAAATTAAAAAGTCAACACTTCGATCAATCGTAGTTTGATAATTGGGCCCACAACGTCTAAAAATCATAATTTTGAGCTGAAAACTCAAAATCCCGCAAACTCAAAGTCTAATTACTCCTTATAAGGCCTAATATTTAATAAAAATTCTATCACCCTAAAACCTAGCCTTTTTCTGAAAATGACCTTTTGGGCCTCTTTAACTTACCAAATAGGACGACCCCGGACCTTCAAAAGTTCATTAATTCAACTTAAACTTCATAGAACAGTGCCCTAAGAATTAAAATAGAACAAATAACTAAATAGATTAAAATAGATCCTAAAACATTAATACTTGAATCTTAAACTAAAATTTCTCCTTTTGACCTTCAACAAATTGGATCACAAATAACTTGAACTAATTACTCAATATATGACATATTCAAAGCCACACAACCTACTACACACATAGAATTGTTTTCTACAGCACTACTTCTCGCTCTAGGTTAAGCCAGTGTTTTTTTTTTTTCTGTTTATGTAATGTGCTATTTTGCATATAGCACGTGTGCTGGTTATTTTGATTTGCTGTGATTGTTACTATGAATATGATTTTTATTATTATATTTTCTTTATGATGTAATGTGCAATAGATTACCCATAGATTATGGGTGATGTTGATACTAATGATGTCTTCTACAGGTGGCTATGCTCATATCACACTAATAAAGGGAATTAAAAATCTTAAATAAATCATGTTTATAATTGCTACAAGTGCTTGAACCGCTTAACCCCCAAATAAATAAGAACATGGCCAAGTGTGGCTCATATGAGTACTTTACTTTCCATATATTTAACTTCTTGGGATGTATTATCTTTAACTACTTAGGATAATCATGCAGGAGATGTTAAGATAGTTGCTACTTAGTTCTTGCCTGTTTGATATTCTTGTAACGTATATATTTTTTAGGATTCTAAATATTATTGTTTTGATTATTAAATCTCCTAATATATTTTGAAAGAATTGCTTTGCTCTTATTTGTACTAACATTTCAGGAAAAACATACTCCAGATTGCTGAAGACTTCAAATCAATATCAGTTTAGAGTTTATTGTAATTGAATTAATTATTTTCCATTTTATTGAGTCTGAGAGTGTGATTGTAATTGAGTAACTAAGCACACACACACCGGGAGAGTGTTTAAAATTCACATTTTTTTAAATGATCGTATTGTATGATATTCGTTCATACTAGATGATCTGATCAGTTATTTACCCCGATGAGCAGTCGAACGAACAAAAAATAATTTTTTTAAGTATGGATCGTACTCTATGATCCTAATTCGTATGTGCCTTCCAGAGTACAAAATAGAGGGGTCCTTGTCATTCAAAAGCAATTTTTTTGAAGTATGGATTGTACTATACAAACCTAATTCGTACATGCCTTCTAGAGTACAAAATAGATGGGTCCTTATGCGCTCAAATATAAATTTTCTAAGTATGGATCATATTGTAAAAACCTAGTTTGTATATGGCTTATAGAGTACAAAATGGACGGGTCCTATTCACTCAAATATAAATTTTTCTAAGTATTGATCGTACTATACGAACTCTGTTCGTATATGTCTTCTAGAGTATGAAATTGCGAGGTCCCTTTTCATCCCGATGTTTTGTTAAGATGAAATTTTTAAAAAATTTATAACTGATCATACCAGATGATAACATAATTGTATGTACGCCGTACATAGTACAAAATTTTGGGGTCCCTCTTTATACAAACGAATTTGAAAATTTTCTAACTGTTCTTCCCGGACGATCATAGTTCATACCGAATGATGATCGGGTACAAAATGATTTCGTACTGATTCACAATAGGTTTGTACACAACAGTATTTGAACTGTTCGTACGTACAAAATCTGATCGTACTGTACGATCATGTACGCTCAAAATTGAAAATTTTAGTTTTTTGGATGATTTTTTGTATCTTTTGTATAAAAGGTCCACTAAAAACTGACGTAAAAAAGTCTTGTCGTCATGATTTTTTGAGGGAAATTAAAGGAGAGTGTGAGAGAGTATTTGAGAGAGATTTCTTGCAAGTGGAGTGTGAAGGGTTCACAAGATTACTCAAAGGTAATGATCTCTTTGTAATTGTGGTTATCACTCTTCCTCTTATCTTTCTAGATTTCTAGTGAGAATATCTTTGGAGAAGATCTGGTACTCTGTCGACACTTGGAGGGTGTGAAAGGATGAATGTACTCTGCCTACACTTGGAGGGTGAGAAAGGATGAAGGTACTCTCTCTACACTTAGAGGGTGAGAAAGGATGAAGGTTCTCCGCTTACACTTGGAGGGTGTAAAAGGACAATAGTTCTTTGTCGACACTTGGAGAGTGTGAAAGGATGATGATTCTCGATCGTACTAGGGATTGGTGGAAGAGAGGTTTTTTTAAAGGCTTCTCTGCCTTGTTGTAAGGGCAAAAGGAGAGTCACTTTAATAATAGTGTAATACTTGCATAGGAAGTCTTCAGGTAGTGGATGTAGGTCGTGTTTGACTGAATCACTATAAACTTTTATGTCTTTTAAATTTTTGTATTTTATTTACAATAAGTTATTTTCTGTGATTGAAAAGTTTTATTTTAAAACTTTTATTAACTTGCTTTGTAAATCAACAGTTTTAAAATTTAAAATACATGAGAATTTTTAAATTACCAATTCACCCCCTCTTTATTAGCCTTAGGACATTAGTTTAAGTTTAACAAATTAATCTTGATTCAATAAGAATCAACAAGTGGTATCAGAGCTTTATTTCAAAATTATAAGTTTAGACTACTTTTTGATAAATGAGAATGGCTACTTTTGGAAATCATAACACACCTGAAGGGTATTCAATCACTAGACCTCCTTTATTTGATAATATTCCTTTTGATTTTTGGAAAATGCGCATGTCAACTTTTCTACAATCACTAGATTATTGCTTGTGAATTTTAGTACAAGAAGGGTATACAAAACCAACTAGATTGGTTAATGGCATTATAGTTGAAACACCCTTTGCTGACTGGACTATAAAATAATGTGACTTAGCACAATTAAATGCTAAATGCTTAAATTAATTCTTTTGTACACTTAAGTCAGAAGATTACATGTGGGTTTCCATTTGCAAAAGTGGAAATGACATATGAGTTAGACTTTGTATTACTTATAAAGGGACTAATGAAATAAAATAATCTAAACTAAACATCTTGTTATATGACTATGAATTATTTTGGATGAAACCAAATAAATTCATTTTTGAAATATATATAAGATTCACTCATATAGTCACTTCTTTGCATGCTTTAGGTAGGGAATTAACAAATGTTAAATTAGTGAATAAAATACTTTGTTATTTGCCTACTGCTTATAATGCTAAGATAACTATTATAATAGAGTCTAAAAATTTAAATGTTTACTCAATTTATAATCTTTTTGGATTACTAATTGCTTACGAGCAAGGAGTGAGTCAAATAAAGATTGATGCAGGAGAACAACAAAATGAGAAGAACATAGCACTAAAAGTGGAGGAATCGGAGAGTGATCAGTCACAACCTGAGGATGAGGAAGACATTGCTTTGATGACTAGGAAATTCAAGAGCTTTCTTAAAAGGAAGCATGAGAGACGCTAACAGTGGAACAAAAGTAAGTTTAATAAGAATGTTAAGGTTTCTAATGATGTGAATTTTATGAATGCAGGAAACCTAGACATATAAAATCATATTGTCTCAATCTCAAAGCCACTCCTACCAAGGAGAAGGTAGAGGAGAGAGCAAATGTGAAGAAGTACAAGAAGAGATTTCAAAGGGCTTTTTGGGCGGAGTCGGCTTCAGATTCGTCATAAATAGAAAAGGAGGACGAAGTCACCAACTTGTGCTTAATGACCGATAATCTTGATCAGTCAGATCAAGAAGAGGTATGTGACTTGACCTATAATGAACTGTTAGAAGTTTATGAAAGAATTAATTATGCATATAGAAAGCTTAAGAAAATGCATGCTAGTCTAAATCATGAAATGCTAGAACTGCAAAGAGAATATAAAATCCTTAGAAAAGATCATACATTGATAGATAACAATCACATGAGCTTACTTAATGAATTTGATGGCTTGAATAAGTAGAATGATCTTTTAAAATCATCCTATGCTCAATTGGAAAAGACTTTAAAAATTTTAAGGATGAATATGAAAATAGAGAGCATTATTTAAAATATGATATTAATATGTTGGAAGATATAAACACATTTCTTAAGTTAAAAGTGAAAGCTCTCGAGAAAAATAGGAAACCCCCAACACTTGAAGATTTTATAAATCCTATTTTGAGGTCAAAATTTTACAACCCATGAAAAGACAAATTTACTATAGAATATTAAGAAATCCATTTCTTGGAATTAAATATTATTCTTTTGGCATGATTGGACATATTGCACACACTTATACTTTAGATTGAAAAACTCATTTAGTGTGGAAATCTAAGATGTATAAACCTAGACATATCATACATGCATCTAGTTTTAATTTGCCTTGTTTGGGTTCTCAAAGCTAACGTTTGATAGTTTTGCATAAACGCTCTTATACAAGGCCTTGTGAGAGCATTTGGTACCTGGACAGTGGTTTCTCAAATCATATGACTGGCATATGACTGGAGACACTGTTGACCTCATTTTTGTATGAGGTCACTTGGACCAATCCTGACCCCAAGTCAATTTAATTTCTAGAAAATCTAGAATTTAGGATCCTCCTAGAATCTAGACCTTAGGATATATTCTAGATCCTAGGATCCTTCTAGACTCCAAACCCTAGGATCTACTCTAGACCTTAGGATTCTTCCAGACCAATCTAGACCTTAGGATCCCTCTAGATCCTAAGATTTTCCAAACTCCAGGCCTTAGGATCTATCTAGACTTCTTAGATCCCTCTAGACCTAAAGCTTAAGATTCTCCTAGATCTTAGGATGCTTTTTTGACTTCAGACCCTATGATTAATCCAGACTCCAGATCAAACCATACTTTAAATCAACTTCTACAAAACTCAAATCAATCTAGATCTCAAGATAATTTCAGCTTGTGATCAATCTAGACTTTAGTTCAATTTGAATCTAAGTAAATCCAGGTCTCAAATCCATTTTTGATTTCAAACCCATTCAAGCTTCAAATCAATCTTCATCTTAATCAATCGAGATCTTCAATCAACCCAGACCTTAAACATACCCATAGTCCAAATCTATCATATCTAAACTCTAATTCAAATCTTGATCCAGCCTTCGATCAAGCTCAAATCCTCTCCTATCACTTATGATCATTCCAAATGATCATAAATGATTTGGATAATTCAAATTCAAATCAACTCAAGATTCAAATCCCAGTCAAAATCCAATTCAATCATCATCAAACTCAATTCCACTTTCCAGTTCAATCTTCATTCCAGTATTCAGTTTCCAAACTCCAGTCCAACCTTCAATCACTTTTAAATCAAATTTCGATCATACTGTGATCCAGCTTCTGATCTACAGTTTGATCAATCGACCTTTACAATCATCATCATCTACAATCTAGCTCGTAATCGACCTCGTCGATCTTCTTTAAAATCAAAATTGAATCGCATACATATTAATTAAAGTCAATTTGATCATACGAACTAGATTTGATGACATCAAATTTGTTTGAATCAATTCAAATTTTACTCACCTCGATGGCTTTGATCGATTTAATTTAAGGTGTCCCGATTTGGCTCAAGTCTAAATTAACCTTATTGATTTTGGTCGGCTAAATTTAATTCCTTTTTATGTTAAATTAACTTTGTTGAATGCAAATTTCTTTTTATGCCGATTTAAATTGGAATGTTATATAACTAATTTGGTGTTGTGTAGCTCTACCTTTCTCCAATTTAGTTCCTTAAATTTCTTTAATTTCAAGATTTTACATGAGCCATTTGATCAAGTTTTGAAGGTGGATTGTTTTAAAAAAAAAAATGTGAATAGCTAGGGCAAGCAGGGACGGGCTCCCTCTCACGGGATTCCATTTTGATTTGTGCTGTTAGGGCCGGCTGAAAGGGGGACTCCACGCCTCCATCCCCAAAAAGACAGCTCTTTCTCATTTTTTCTCCTAGATTTATTTTCTGTGCTAGGGCCGGCTGAAGAGAAGAGAAGGCTGCTCTCTCTCACGCCTCCAGTTACGCCTTGCCATGGCGGGATGGTCTGTTGGTCCAATCATGGACAAGATCATCAACGCTTGCTCTGATTACCTGGAAGATCAAGTCGGATGGCAGACGGGCATGAAGAAGGAGCTGGAAAGGCTGCGAGAGAACCACCCCAAGATCCAAGCTGTCGTCTTTGCTGTTAACCAAGCACAAATTACCGATCAAAGCCTAGCTCTCAACAAATGGATATGGCAGCTAAGAGATGATGTTGATGAGGCAGATGATGTGCTCGATGAGTTTGAGTACATGAAGCATAAACAACAGCAGCTCCCCATTCTACACCTCCAGCCACTCTCTCCTTTTCTCCAGCCCGATCTGCCACCTGCAGTAGCTCCATTCCCTCACCAGCTGTAGCAACTTCAAGCCCGACTCCAACTCTGAACGTGCCCTCCCATACTCCTTCAGCCGTCCAAGCAGGGAAGTGAGGGATTACTCTATGCTTCAGCTATCAAAAATAAAAGGGGTTAATGAGTACCGAAAATTAATTAAGAAGAGCTTTTTTCATTGTCAAAACGGTACAGCAACTCAAAGAGGATCATAATCATTAGCTTATGCTAAATATTTTGATTTAATGGGATGAATACTCTTCCATCCATTAGACAACTAGTTCTCCATTGGAGAAGGGAAGGTGCATGGTCATAGTTTTGATGGTGCAGATGATATCAGGCATCTCAGTGAGGAGGAAGGCATTCCAGAACTGGAAGATGAAGTTGATCCTTCAACAAATGCATCTCTTGCTATACCATCTGCAGACAACATTGCTTTTGAAAATGATGAGGAAAATGGGGAGAATATTGGGCCAAACATTGGCTTACATCACATTGAAGAAACTTCCCTTGTAAAATTCTTGAGGACTTCTTCTACGACAGTTGCACTTCCGATGAATGGAAAGCAAAGAGTGGTGGGTCTTCATTCTTTAAAGCATTTTTTTTTAGTTATAATTTTCTTAAATAAATTTGTTGATTTCGAGAAAACATAATTGCTCTCATGCTTTCCCATAAATTTTAATGAGGATCTTTCTCCATTTGTCTCTACTTTGAGGTAGAGTGAGTTTTGAGTGGAAATCGAGCATGTAACTTGAAGGTTGCTCTTGCGATATCTTTTGTAGATGTTCATTCAACATGAGAAAACCTTGTGTAGTATTGTATATATTACCCATATTCTGGTTCCTCGATAAGATGATGTGTATTGCCCCGTTCAAGATTCCCTTTGAATAACATGATCGCACTTCTATAAAAGCTGATTAAATATTTCTGTGCAAAGTTTGATTTCATTTGATTTGAACACCTTGAGATGATGTATTGTATTTTTTTTTTTAGAACAAAGTTTTCGGTTGCCATGAGTTGAGAAGCAAAGTTTTCTTCTTCACCCTAGTCCTATTAACTTGAGACATCTCAATTGAAATTTGATCAAGATAATTATGCTTATGTTTTGATTATAGTTTTCCACTGTGATAATAGGAGAACTTGCTCTTTAGCTGTAGTCGTTCATTTGTAGAATTTGACAACATCGACACAGTTAGAATATGTAGAGAAATTGCATATTGTTTGTTAAAACGACATTTATACTTATTCAATATATGACTTGTGATTTCGGTGACAGAAAAGTATATATCTCTTAATGCCATACATTGACTTGAACTGTTGTTTATATTCTATATACTTTTGAATATATTGATGTGGATGATTATTCGTGACATAGAGTTTGACTTGCTTTATTGTTATAATCTTCTGACACGATTGTTGTTATAAATTACAAGCATGTCATTATCCAGTTATACACTTTGAAATTGCTTAAATAATTTGATTTGATTCAAACTTTCACATATTCATTTATATGTCAATTCATAGTAGTCGCTATACTTTAATACATGATATTCTGACACCGTTTTCTCTCGTCACCTTATTTGCGAGGTACTGATGAAGTCAATGGGAGGATAAAACAAAGGAGCTTCAATCACCCCGTTTCTTCTAAATGGGGAGCTACGGCCGGAGTCACCGTTGACTAGCTCCGGTGACCAGGTAAGTTTTCTTAAAACTTAGAAGAGATTAGAGCTTCTAGATTTATCTGTTGAGTTGTTTCGCTCAGCCTTAAATGCTTGTATTAACTCCTGCATTTAGTTAGTATTTGCTTCAAAACCCATCGACACAGCTTATTTACATTCGTATGCATGTCCAAAGGGTTAGTGACACTGATTCAAACCCATCAAACCTAGTGACATCTTTAAGGACAATAATTAAGGACGAGTCTTAGAGAACTTAGACAAACTCTAGGATTCACACATGCATCCTTTAGGGATGAAACATTAAACATAGTTAACTTAGCGTCATTACACCTTAAGATTAACATGTACATAATCGACATAATCTCAAACAACAATCAATTATTAATCTCTTCCTTGAAACTTGAAAACTTAAATATTTGATAATAACTCAAATAAAATTTACAAAAATATCAAATCAACCCCAATCAACACATGCAATTATTAAGTGATCAAAGTTAATCCCAATTGACTTCAAATTCAAACCCCTTAAGTTTAGTGATCTTCCCTGCTCTAGGGAAAATTATCACTAAAATTCAAACCCTTTAAATTTAGTGATCTTCCCTGCTCTAGGGAAAGCTGTCACTAAAATTCAAACCCTTTGAACCCCTTAATCAAACCCCTTAAGTTTAAACCTTAATCAAACCTTAAAACCTTCTAGAAATTTTAATGAATCAAATTTAAATCCAAAACTATAAATAACCTCTCTAATTGACCTGATTTGAATCCTTAACACATTAAAATTAAAATCAACCAGATTTGACTTCAAGTTTAAGTATAATTTAATAATCATTAAAATTTGACTTTTAATTAAATTAATTAATCAATGATAATTAAAAATTCCATAAAATTCCTAAACACTTGGAAATCTATCCTTGGATCATTCATGACCTTTGGAAATGATTACAAGGAGTTTGGAACTCAATTGAATTCAAAACATCAAAACCTCTCTAATTAAGAAAGTTAAATAATTCTAATAAACGATCAAAACTTTGAAAATTCATGATTAATTCAAACAAACTCTAAATCAATCAAACTTAAAGGCATTCAACTCATCTCAAGATCTAATATTTTAATAAAATACAAACTCTTCAGAAAATATTCTTAATCTAAAATTCAAAATTTAACCCCTTGCTTAAAATCATTAAATGATTCGAATAATTTTAGAACATTAAATATTTGATTTAAAAATCTAGAAAATTTCAATATAACTTTAAAACCAGCAATCAATCTTAAAATTAATTTTAAATCATTAAGATTTAAACTTTAATTAAAATCTCCCCTTAAGCCTTTCAACCAACCAGAACATTAAGCAACTTTAATTAATTACCCGATTTAGGATATATCCAAACCACACAGCCTGCTACACACACCTAGATTGACCTATTAGGACACAGACTCTAGCTTTAGGTTAGGCCGGTGTTCCTTTCTGTTTTTAAGATAGATTGATATGCATACAAAATGAGAGTGGCATCCTAGGTTAGATAACGTAGACATAGGTTCACTGTCCACAGACCTGTGCACTTCCTGTTTGTCAGCCTAGGATTAGGTCCCCAGCCCCTTGGCCTACGAGGTCCCCTTGAATGAGGTAACCCATGGTTGCTAACAAGGATCCTCTGGTCTACACTCGACTAAGTAGGCTAAGGATATCGACGAACCCGGGACGATGGAAAACCATGGGATCTTGACCGGGGACGTCATACCCACTTGGTAGGTTAGTCTTCACCCTTACCTCCTGGGCATTCTCTCGATCTGGTGATCGAGAATATAAGTCCCAACCTTCTAATAAAATCAACCATTCAAACTTAAATCATTTTCAATCAAATTCAAGCCCAACACTTAGGATAGGCTGAGGTGTTTCTGAAGTAATTCAGAATCTCAAAACACCTCTTACCCTTCTTCCTTTGACTCCAGAAATAAGTGTTCAACCTTGATCCAATCCCGATTGAAAATTCCTACCCTTCTCCTCCTTTGATATCGATCTTTGAAATTCTTAAATAAAATTTACACCGCTATTTTAATCGAGAGTTTTCGTAGGAAATTTCGATTTCCTACGATGTAATTAATTACGAGGGCTTGCGCTCGTAGGAGATTTAGAAACCCAGAATTGATTTTCAAAACCCTTAATTAATTATCTTTGGGAAATTTAAAACTTTGAAATTTGAACCCATTAGGGAACGATATGTTCGTCTTTCGAGGCGATATATTGTTCATAATAGAGTGTTCAATTTCAAAATTCCAAAATTAAATATTTCTCAAAGAAAATTAAATATTTTCCAAAACTATATATATACTTAAATAAACAAATATTTTTTTTAATCAAAACAGACACTAAGTAATTTATATCGCTGGAAGCCAGAAGTGGAGGCAAGGTTACACTTGGAGATAACACCATTAGGAAAGTGGTTGGATCAGGTATGATTAAAAACTTGCAAAATATTTTCGTAGAAAATGTATTTCTTGTAGAAGGCTTGAAGCATAATTTTTTAAGTATTAGTCAGCTTTGTGATAAAGGGTAAAGTGTAAATTGTTTTTCTCACTAGCTGCATATTAAGCCTAAATTGTAATGATGTTTTGTATGGAAAAAGGGTAAACAATGTTTATATGCTAGATTTGAATTGTATTTTAGTTCCTAATATTTTTTTTGTTTGAAAACTATTTATAATGATTCATGATTATCGTATAGGAGACTCTGTTACTCTAGCATGAAAAACCTTAAGAAAATTACCCAAAAGGATTTAGTTAGAGGTATACCAAAACTAGACTTTACTAATGATCACCCTTGTGATGCATGTTAATTAAGAAAATAT
This sequence comes from Dendrobium huoshanense, assembly GCA_016618105.1. Taxonomy (NCBI): domain Eukaryota; kingdom Viridiplantae; phylum Streptophyta; class Magnoliopsida; order Asparagales; family Orchidaceae; genus Dendrobium; species Dendrobium huoshanense. The sequence goes on along the minus strand of CM028353.1, from coordinate 49,562,332 downwards.
GCGAAGTCTTCTTTTCAGTCCAATAAGGATCTTAGAACTAGTAAACCTTTAGAAATTATTCATGTGGATCTTTTTGGACCGGTTAGCACTGTTATGCTAGGAGGGAAGGTATACGAATTTGTGATTGTGGATGATTTTTTAAGATTCACATGGGTTAATTTTTTATTTCATAAGAGTGAGTCATTTGAGGAATTTAGAAATTTTTAGATTTGGATTCATAGGAAATTAGGATGTGATATTTTAACAATACAAAGTGATCACGGCGGTGAATTTGAAAATGAAAAATTTGAGGATTTTTGTAAAGAAAAAGGGATTAATCATAATTTTTCTACACTTAAAACCCCTCAGCAGAATGGGATAGTCGAAAGAAAATATAGAACATTAATTGAAGCCGCTAGAGCCATGTTGGCTGAATATTCATTCCATAAATATTTTTGGGCTGAAGCGGTTAATACTGTATGTTATGTTCTGAATAAGGTGAACATTAGATCAAAATTAAATAAAATACCCTATGAGCTTCTTAAAGGGAGAGCACCAAATTTATCACATTTGCATATTTTTGGATTTAAGGTTTTCATATATAATAATGGAAAATCTTATTTATGAAAGTTTGATCCAAAATCAGATGAAGGAATTTTTCTTGGATACTCTAATGTTGAAAAATCTTATAGAGTATTTAACAAAAGAACTTTGGTAGTTAAGGAGACCACACATGTTGTATTTGATGAATCTGAAATTTTAGGAGAAATAATTTTGGAAGAAAAAGATTTGGAAAATAACTCCCAAAGGATTAAGAAAGTTAATTTGGAAAAAAATTTGAAGTTAGAAAATCCGTTGCCTAGAGATTTGAGATTTTCTAAAAAATCACCCTAAGGAATTGATTTTAGGTGAACCTATTGAGGGTGTTAGGGCTAGGCATGGACTAAGCAAAGAAGTCAATCATTCTGATTTTATTTCAATGATAGAACCCACAAATATAAATCAAGCACTTTCTGATGAATTTTGGATATTGGCAATGCAAGAAGAATTAAATCAATTTAAGAGAAATGATGTTTTGGAATTAATTGCAAGGCTAAATGATCAAACTGTAGTTGGAACTAAGTGGGTATTTAAAAATAAAATGAATGACTCAGAAGTTGTTGTTAGAAGGCTATATTCATGGTATAATCAAATTGAAGGGATTGATTTTGAGAAAACTTTTGCTAATGTAGCGAGACTTGAAGCAATTAGATTTTATTAGCCATTAAATATATGTTCCCCATCATAGACTTGATGATATGTTGGGTTAAATCTCGGTTGTCACATATTTTACAAAGATTAGTCTTAAGAGTTGGTATTATCACCTTGGGATTAAAACTAGAGATTAACGAAAAATAGCATTCAAAGTCCCAAATTGACCACATAAAAGCTTGTGATGCCCTTTGGTGTATCTAATGGTATAAGTACATTTATGAGGATAATGATTATAGTGTTAAAACCATTCATTAGTTTATTTATAGTTTTACTTTAATGATATCCTCATAATCATTCTAAATAGAGACTATCATCTCCATCATCTTATGTAAGTTTTAGAAAATCTTATAGGAGGAAAATTATATTTAAATTTAAAGAAGTGTCTAATGAGTCAATAAGTCACATTTATAAGTTTTGTTGTAAACACTTCTAGACTCAAGCCCAATCCCATTAAATTTAAAGTCATCTCCAATTATCCAACTCTAAAAGAATCTATTTATATTAAAAGTTTTCAGGGCATGGCAACATATTATAAGAGGTTTAGTAGACACTTCAACACTATAGCTTCTCCACTCAATGCTAATTTAAAGAAAGACACTTATATCTAGACTACTAGTGTTTATGGGGCTTTTAATCAGATTAAGATAATTATGGCCACTTACCCTATGTTGAGATTATGTGATTTCACTAAAGCATTTGATATTATTTTGGATGCATAATAATAGGCATTTGAAGCATTTTGAGTTAGGAAAATCATCCTATAGTTTGCTTTAGTGTAAAGATAAATGATGTCAAGCAAAATTTTCTACATATGATAATAATTTTATGCCAGTAATCAATTTCTTAGGCATTGGATACCTTATTTATTGCATTGGGAGTTTATAATACATACTAATCATCATGAATTAAGGTTTAACAATACTCAAAAGAAATTAATTCACAGACATGCTAAATGAATAGAATTTTTATAATATTATACCTTTATTCTAAAAAAAATAAGACAAGTGCGGAGAATAAACAAAATTATACTTTATATGGAGTAGCTTTGGTTATCATACCTTTACAACTTTGGATTTTTATTTTTGACAGACTTAGGGAGACTTATCTTCAATGACCTGATTTTCTTGTTAAATATCACAAACATAAGTTACTATCTTTGATGAGCCCCTTTGTAGTTAAAGATGATTATTTGTATATGAGCATAGAATTGTACGTCCCTAGGACATCCCTTAGATTTTTTTTTTTTTTTTTTTTTTTTTTTAATTTTAGAGCTGCATTCAGGAGGGGTTATAGGTCATTTAGGAAAGACAAGACAATTAGTATGTTTGATAATCAATTTTATTTTCCCTTCACCAAGAAAAATCCAAATAGGATCATTTTTGGGTAATTCACTTATAAGAAGAAAAAGCAACCAAATAAAAGCCGAAAGATATATTGATTTGTGTATACTATATAGATCTTAGGAGGATCTTTTATTTTGGGTTTACCTAAGACACCCAAGGTATAGATAGTATTTATGTGGTGGTAAGTAAATTATCTAATATGACACATTTCTTATCTTATAATAAAAGTAATGATGCATCATTTATTGTAAGAATTATTTATAAGAGATAGTAAAACTATAGAGTTTGCTTAATACTATAGTATGAAATGGGGAAATTAGGTATATTTACTATTTTTGAAAAATTATAAAAATTGATGGGTAATGAACTTAAAATTTTCTTTCTTATTTCACCCACAAAGTGATGAGCAAATAAAACTAGTAAACATTACTAAGAATTTATTGATGTGCTTCGTAGGGGAAAGCATAATAAATTAGCACCAACACTTAGTCACTTTCGAGTTTTCTTATAATAATACTATTTCAAAACAACCAAGCAATCATCATTTGAGATAGGATATAATTACAATTAAAAACATGCATATGTATTGTTGATGTTCCTATACGTGCATTTTTTTTATTATGCGTTCATATTTGTTAAGGATTTTACTAACTTATATTATAATCTAAAGAATCATATTGAATACAATAACATAAAGTATGTTGAATCTATAAATAAAACTAAATATGCAAAGAGTTTAAGGAGAGTGATTATATAATGATTTGTATCAAACCTAAAAGAAATACCTTTAAGCTTAAGAAATACCATGTAAGGGCTTATGGCCTATCTAAAATATTTAAACAAATTAGGATCAAATGAATATTTTTAACAACTACCATATGACATGCATATAAGTCATATATTTAATATTGAAGATATAAATATGAAGATAAATACTATGATGGATGAAAAAGTCAAACAAATATAAGTAAACATTCAACTTAACATCCTCAAAGTGGAGAGCACATGTTCCTAATGAGTTGGAAGGACAAAAACCACCAATATTGAAGTTTGTGAATAGCAAAATAGCATATTTAATAAAGATGTATTTTGTGAATTTTTTATCCTATACCAAACAACATTATTATTACAAGAAAAATATTCTTGACTGAGGAAGTAGATACCATCTAAACTGAAAAAATAAATAAATAAATAAAAGTGTTTATAGCTGGTTTGATTGCATAAATTATGCAAAGATAGAAACTTTAAAATTTTTGTATTAGGATATTAGAAAATTAAAATTCTACTACGAACTAAAATGGTAGATTTTTATGAAAAAAAATTTTGAGAGGAAAATGAGGGTAGATAAAATCATCCAACAAAAAAATAAAATCAAAATTATGAGAATAAGTGTAAAAATAAGTATGAAAATTGCTCAAAAATGAAGAAATAAAGGTACCATATGAATTACATATATATTTCTAGGGAAATCTTATGTGATTGATTGGTCTCCAACTCACTTGTTAATCACATCAAAATTTTAGAACAATTGACTTCATAAGATGAGAAAATTGGAGGTTCAAATAGAATAAAAAATTCTCTCATCTTGGATTGAATCCATCTAAAGAGGGATATTTGATTCTGTTTCAAGAGAAAACATTGAGCCCCACTAAAGGAATTGCAACTCTTTAGTGCCACTCAAAATTTCACCTCTATAGAGAAATAATAGGATCATGAAGGGCAAGCTATAGTTCCGCATATATAGGATATTATCAAACCACTTTGTAAAGGAGAACTAATGCCTACAAAGGGGGATTGTCAGTTTCTCTTATACAACATAATGAAAAATCTCTTTAAGGTTGAAAGCTTGAGAATGCAAATAGGGGAATTATGAGTTTTCCCCTTAATCATTAAGGTATATATAAGTTGAGGTGACGAAGAGGGGTAAAAAATTTTCTTATATTTTTTGAAAATTTTTAGAGTTTCTTTTTGTAAGTTTTTGGGAGTTATATTCATATTTTAAATTAGCTAAAAAAATATAAACTTGTTGCATCCTGGAGTATTCATGGCGGTAGAGAGTGATGTAATTTAGCGTCTTAGCTTTGTACGAAATTCTAGCACACAAATATATAAAAGAATATGATTATAGCATTTATAAGATACACCAAAATTTTTACATGGAAACCCTTGAAAAGGAGAAAAACCATGTGGCCTGACTTAGTTTGAATGAATCCACTAGTGCTTGCAATTGATTACAAATGTGGCCCTTCCTTAGGAGGAAGATCTTGGCTCGAAGTAGCAAATATACATCATATAGAGTGCATTATATGGTAGGGGTTGGAAGAATCAGTGTCAATATGTTCGTTTGGGCTGAATGACCATAATCAGTGAGTGATGTAGGTCGGAAGGATTGTAGTTAGATGACAGTGGTTAGAATGATCATAGTCAGGTTGTGGAGTTTAGGAGGATAATTGTTGGGCGACGATGGTCAAAATGGCTGTAGTCGGGCAACTGTGGTCAGAAGGATAGTAGTTGGTAGGCGATGGAGATCATAAAGGTCGTTGTTTGGCAATGGTTGGAGGACCCGTGGAAGTCCGACTATGGTCAACGGGCTGGCAGAAGTCTTTCAATGGTTGGCAGACTGCGGGAAGTCCGTCAATGGTCAGTGGACTTGTAGAAGTTCGACGGTGGTCAGCTGACTAGCAAAAGTCTGATAGTGGTCGGTGAACTGGAGGAAGTCCGGCAAGGATCAATGAACTGGTGGAGTCTTTCAGTGGTTGTAAAGAAATCCGGCGATTGTCGGTGGTCTGGCAAAAGTTCGACGGTGGTTGATGAACTGGAGGAAGACCACCGATGGTCAACAGGCTGGCAAAAGTCCATCGGTGGTTGGGTGGACCGGTGGAAGTCCGACGGTAGTCGATTGACTGACAGAAGTCTGCCGGTAGTCGACTGACTACCGAAAGTTTGTCGGTGGTTGGGTGGACTGGCTAAAGTATGTTAGTGTTTGGCGGACTGGCGGAAGTCCAATGGTGGTCGTCGGACTGGTAGAAGTTAGATGGTGGTCGGCATACTAGCAGAAGTCTGATTGTGGTCAACAGATTGGAGGAAGTCCGGTGGTGGTCGACGAACTAGTGGAAGTTTGTCGGTGGTCGAAGGATTGGCGGAAGTCTTTATTTGGTTGGGCGGACTAGCAGAAGTCCGGTTGTGGTTGGCGGACTGGTGAAAGTCCGGCGTTGGTCGGCGGTGAGAAACCTTCCAGATTCTTCCCTTCTCTTCCTTCCCCCCCCCCCCCCCCCCCCCCCCCCCCCCCCCCCCCCCCCCCACTTATGAAGAATGGGGGCCTATTTATAGTTTTTTGAGAGTGGCATTCTCCGTAAATATAGAGAAGATTGAGGGCATGTTGGGAGTGATTTGAATGGATGGCCTATATTGATCCCCTTGATCATGGACCGTTTACTGGTCATTTTAATGGCTTAATGATATCAGAATTTGATTATCTTGGGCTCGTTCGATTCGTCTCATCGAGCTGCTCGATTTGACTATAAGCATGTCTGTTGACCTAAATATCAAATTATATGCGAAAAATAGTAAAATCAGAGACAAAAGCAAAGCGCGACATCAACCAAATGACCTCCAAATACAAAATGGACTGCGTCGTTGAATTCAGGACGTCCGAATTGCTTAAAAGGGACTATAAATTTGCTCGAAGAAAATTATGCGCGCAAATCGATGCGATCCGGCACAAATTTCGTGGAAATTACACGAGAATCAATGTGAAAATTATTATTTTTTATTTCTACCATTTTTAATAATAATGTATTACATGGCTATGTCAATTGGTTTGACTACAGAGCATGTTAATTAAATTTTTTTTTAGTATATAGCTACTTCTAATTTATTTATGATTAGTAGAATTGTAATTATGATAATTTTATTACAGTTATGCTAATTAGAATTTTAAATTATAATTATATTAATTATAATTTAATTATAATTGACTGGATTGTAATTATGTTAATTACAATTATGATGATTATAATTTTATATTATAATTACATTAATTATAATTTAAATATGTAACTGTGCTATTTAGTTTAATTATAATAGTGTTAATCATAATTTTAATTATGTTAATTATAATTTAGTTATAATTATTTAAATTATGATAATGTTAACTGTAAATTAAGTTTTAATTATAATAGTTGAAACTTTGATTAATTATATTCTATTATAATTTTTAATTTAAACTATGATTGATTATAATCATTCGTAAATTACTACTATCATGGGTATTACCAAATAAAAATATGACAGTCTCATTGGTTGAGGGAGTTTCATAATATGTGAATTCTGTATTATAAGCTCTATTCAAATCCTTTTGTATGAACTCTATTTAAATCTGTTTAAAAAAAATGCATTCTGTTAAATTTTCTTTGCAAAAATCTTGCCCAAATACTTTAGTATAAACCTTACTCGAGCATAGGTTTATTTTCAAAATTCTCTAATCCGAAATTTGTTAACTCCTACCATTCAATTAGGAGTTGATAGTTCTGTTTCGTAATTAGTTATAAAATTGATTTATATTTAGTTTAAACTAAATATAATTGATTACAGATTCAATATAATCAATTATAATTAGTTGTATAAATTGGAAATAATTGATTTATGATTATTTTTTAAAATAAATATAATTAATTATAGTTTAATATATAATGAGTTATAAGTTAATTTATAATTAATTATAAATTAGATATTTCTAATTTAATTAATTTTTAATTAAGTATAACTAATTATACCTGAACATAATTAGTTGTAAGTTAATTTATTATTAATTATAAATTAGAAATAACTAATTTATAATTAATAATTAATTAAATATAATTAATTATAATTCAAATATAATTAGTTATTAGATAATTTATAATTAATTTTAAGTCAGAAATAATTGATTTGTTATTAATTTTAAATTAAATATAATTAATTATATTTTAACTATAATTAATTATAATTAGCTTTTAATTAATTATAGATTAAATCCAATTGATTTATAATTAATTTTAAATTGAATATAATTAGTTATAAATTAAATATAACTAATTATAATTAATTTATGATTAATTATAAATTGAATGCATGTCTCGATCGTCGTATACCCGACCTCATTGACACTGCTACCTCGTCGACGACTCCAAGATATAAATTTCTGACTCCAATCCCGTTCTCGACGTTTGCAGCGGACCGGAGAACCACCTATACGCGCTCTTGTAGCACGGTAGGAGGGAGCCCGGTGCGAAGCATACGACGAGGCGGGTAAGCCCTATACACGCTCTTGTAGCGTGGTGGGGACGGTCCTCAGCCTCGACCTCGACACCGACATCGCCGACACTGCTACACAAAGGTATGATGTTCCAAATCCCACTCTCGATGTTTGCGGCGGACCGGAGAACCACCTATACGTGCTCTTGTAGCACGGTAGGAGGGAGCCCGGTGCGAAGCATATGACGAGGTGGGGAAGCCCTATACACGCTCTTGTAGCGTGGTGGGGAGAGCTACTGTTGTTCTACTGTACGGGTACTGCTGAAGGCCCCATACACGCTCTTGTAGTGTGGTGGGATGAAATTTTGTATGGCCGCGGTGTCCAAGGACACCTACCATACACGCTCTAGTAGCGTGGTGGGAAGGCCCAGCTCCCCTATTTTTCCCCAAACGGGGGATATGCTGGGGTGCTCCCAAAATTTTCACTGAAATGCACAAAGAACTTGAACAATATAAAGACCTTCTTAAGCAACAATGTAGAAGACATGTACTTGAACAGAAATATACGGAACTTGAACCAAATGAGCAGAGGACTTGTTGATTTGAACCTGAACAAAATTTAAATGATTTCTAAAAGCCAAATTCAAATAAAAATCAAGTCAAATTGAAACTGAACTCAAACCAAATTGAATATGCAATTGAACTTAAAGGACCGCAGGGAACTCGTACTTGAACTCAGACTCGAACTTGTGAACCTTAAAGTTGAGTCTAAATTTGACTGAATCATATGCAAGATGACTGGAACTTAAACTAACTTGAGGAATCAAGCTAAATTCAAACGAGTTGACCTCGAGTGCAAATGATTTAAGTTAAACTGACGGATATTGAACTTGAACTGTATGACATCAAATGGAACTTGAACAAGACTTGGAACAAAGATCTGAACTCGAACTTGACGAGAACAATAAAGAACCTGAGCTCAATTGGGTCACAAGAGACATGAATCTCTAAAGGCTTCAGGAGACTTGAAACTCAAACTCAATCTACAATTTGAACATGAACTATCAATTTGAATATGTGCTTTGAGCTCATATTTGAACTCAGACTATATGACATCAAGTGGAGACCTATAAACTTGATGAATTCAAGTCTGAATGAAACTGAATTTGGATCCAAACACATGCAAAGATCAAAATTTGGATCACACGCGAGAAACTCAAACTACAAGACCTCGATGTATGAAATCCTACGACAATCCCTACAAATGCCTGTCGATTGAGATAGCAATACTGGAGACCGATAATGGAAGACCCATCCCCATAACAGATACAAATACATTAAACCCACCTGAGATCGGTGAAATGGTGGATTTGATGCAGGAGCAATGATTCTTCTACAAACATTCCTAGGAGCTTGTAGTAGATACGACAATCCCACCAAGTCAATGCGCTATAGAAACAAACAGTTATAAGATGTACGACTCCTACTCATGTATAACAACCAAAGATCTGCCCCTACAGCAAAAGCAATCGTCAACCACCCGAGATCGGTGAAAGGGTGGATATGATGCAGAACCAATAGGTCTTTTACAAATATTTTCGGGAGGTTGTAGTGGATACAACCGGTCCCCTCCAAATAAGCACGAGCCACTTGTGGATAACAACAGTGAGAACCTCGTAAGCACAATGAATCATTGTGGACACAAGTATGAATATCACCTACGATAGTGGTGATCAAGATCTACAAGCACGTCGGGTACAGAGGCAACCCGATGTACGAAAAGGACACCCCCTGGCAGAAGGAAGGGAATATTTGAACAAATTAGAACCAAACTTCCTGGTGTTCCAAAATTCTCTCTTGATTATATATTCAGGAAGAAGACGATATTCACATCTACAAATATCAAAGTCCAGAAGAACTCCCCGGTGATTGAGAAAGGGGAATTAATGTCAAGATGAGGAAATACCTCATGACATCCAAATAGCTACGCCACCGGATCTGCAACATCTGTGAAAGCAGACAGAATGCATCTATGATCTACAACTCAATGCCAGTAAGGACGTGGTACGTGTCCTCTAACCAGCGGTTTGCCGCCAAATGGCACCGCAGGATAAACGGTTACGACGACCCGGGGGCCCTCTGAACCGAGTGGTTTTGCCGTCAAATGGCACCACGATATACCGGTTATGGCCAGCGCCATTACGTTCCTTATTGGCATCAAATCCTTGATATATGAATCAATAGGATATGATCGATAGGGAACAAAGCCCTCTGTCAACTAAAGTGGATTCAAATTTGTCCCCTTAGACAAATATCCAACCCAGGTCTACAAGGTCCCCTTGGACGAAGCAACCCATGGCTGCCAACAAGGATCCTTCTATCAGGTTGGGTCGACTACCTCCTCTGACTAAGTAGACCAGGGACCACGATGGCCCGAGATGACGGAACCATGGGATCTTGATCGGGTCTATCATCCATTCCCCCACCATCCGCTTTAAGTGCACGATGGCGAAATTTCTATTTTAAATGTCAATTTCTCCAAATCTTTCAATCGTCCATATTCCCAAACTTCCAAACATTTCAAATATCCAAACCTATGCTACTACTATATGCCAGATAACACGTATTTTATACGTATCTGATTGATGACTAGCCTTAATCGAAAGTTCTCTCTCGTGATTGGGAGGGGTAATTAACTATAGGGGCTTGCGCCTATAGGAAACCAGAACTCAGATCATAAAGTCCTCACAAAATGAGGGCGAAATCTCTGGGTAGTGTCTTATCTACAAACCCATCTGCCTTCCAAAATTTACCCCGGAACTTAGTTCGTTAAAACTCCCTCGCCGAATAAGAAAAGCGAGCGGAGGCCGGGGCCAAATTTTTGGAGCCCACAATGTCATATTTAGAATTTGTTTGGTAAACCAAATTATAGTTTGAACCTTCCAAAAATGTTATTAACCCTTGATTTGGGCTCATTTGGGCTTGAATTTGACTGATTTAGGTGCATTTGGGTTCTTCTTTCTGAGACGTTCAGTTTAACTATAAGTTTTTTGAAATTGGGGTTTGTTTGGTCCTAGATTTAATTTCGAAAGCTTACAACTCGCTTTTCCTTCGAGATTTGTGCAAAATCAATACTATTTTTGCTGACATATCAAAACTTAAATCACTTCTTAAAAAGCAAAAGCTATATGCACAAGCGAGCCTTACAAGCATCAACACTAGCTTCGTTAGAGACAACAGCTGGCTTGGGCTCCAACACTGTATAATAGCTTGATTTTGGGTTCAAACAATTGTTTCTAACTTCTTTAGGGCCCTCGCAATTTTATTTATTTTATATTTAGACTCAAATTGGATATAAAAGGAGCCTCTATGATCAAATTTAAGCAAAATTAGGCTTCGTTTGGGATGGCTTTCTTATTACTTCTTAAAGTAGCTTTATAGTATAAAAATTTTAATTTTTTTTAATTAGAAAGCTGCTTTAATAAGCAATAAGAAAGCCATCCCAAACGAAGCCTTAGATAGTTTGGAGCCAACATTTTCAACAATTCTCACTCTTATTAACACACTAAATTCAAGTAAGGGTGTACATTTTATTAGGAAAATAGTTTAGGGCTTTGAGCGGAAGTTCATATTGACGTCTATACCTCCAACCACTTTTGAAAAGATAATTTTGCACCACTAACTTTTGAGTATCACTTTCAATGATTATTATTATTATTTTTTCGTGTGGGGGGGGGGGGGGGGGGGGGGGGGGGGGGGGGGGGCGGGTAGATGTCATAAAAAAAAATTCATATGATCAACTATGAATATTGATGTAATATTTAAATTGAAATTTTTTAAAATTAAATACATGACTATCTTAACCTCAATTTTTGATAATTAAACTACTTTTTTAGATGGAATGAGCCCAATGACATCAAAAGTGCTATGATCTACGTTCAATTGAGCACAAATCAAGAACTTAAGGTATAGCTAAAAACTTTAGGACACTATTTGTTGTATTAAATAATCTCCAAATCATGCATGTTCATTATTAAAACGAGCACCCTAATAATAGGAATCTCTTGAGCCTAATATTATTAAAATTTAATATCTTTAAGGAACTAAAGGGTACCTAAAGTGGAGAAAGCTTAGGGATTTGAAGAATAGTAGAGCTCTATAGATGATTAATATCAACAATCACTACTCGTAACCTCCATTGCATAGTCATTAGTTCCTACCAATCATTGATTGCCATCACTTCATCATTATTGCCCTACCACGATTGGTCGACTATCGTCGCATGGCCATTATCGTCCGAGCATAATCACCTGACTATAGTTCTCTGACCAAAGTTGCACAATCATCATCACCACACCAATATAATATAATTATCATTGTTTGATTTCCATCTCTTGATAGCCATTATCACCCTTCATTGCTTTTTGAAAATTCTTTATTATAACGATAAGAGTGCAAGCTAATGATCTATACTTTACAGTTCCATCTTCTTCAATTAAGAAAAAGAGCGAACTTCGGTAATCTCATTTTCTTATTAGATTTTTTTTTTTTTAATTAGATCAGGACCCAAGGCTTTTTCCTTTTTATCAAAGTTTTCACATAAAAATTTATGGCATTACTTCTAAATTGACATGCCTTGATTTATATGTATGTAGTTTGAGGATCTCATTCAAAAATAAGATATAAAACTTTTACTGTTATTATAAATATTCTAACATGAAATTGAATTTTATACAATTAGCACATAATCAATATTTGGGAACATTAAAAAAAATCTCTTGAAAATAAGTTGATTTTAAACATGAACTAATAAAAATAATTAAGGTGAGCAAGCAAATAAAACAAGTGGGGAAAACTAACAAGTATGCTAATTGAGATTGTTCACAATGAAACCTATGAAATTTAGGTGTTCTAATGATGCAAATAATAGAGAAGTGATAGATTGGGGGTAGTTCCAAAATGAAGAGTACTGAGGAAACATAAGCCAGAAATAATTATTTAAAATAGGAGATAAGATGAATTGCTACCGTTAGGCAAAATGATGATGCATATAATTGAATCATATAAGAGATAGAATATTTAGTCCTACCAATAAGGGATAGTTAATTTTAATGGAATAATATGACTAGGAATGTTATCCTCTTTTCTTGACAAGGACAAAGGCTTAATTTGTTTGGGACAACTTTCTTACTATATTCCAAAGTAGATTTTTAGTATAAAAATTTCAAATTAAAAAACAATAAATACTATAAAGTAACTTTATAAAACAATAAGAAAGCTGTCCCAAATGAAGCCATAGTGATTTGTTTCGACTTGCAAGGATGAATTCCCATTTCTCCTAGTGAGAAAAGATTATGACTTCCCCTAATATGCAGGATGCTGCTTCAAGAGGGAAGGATACTGTATATGTTGTTATTGATGCTCCTCCATCAGAGAATTGTGGGGTTGTCCTATGTTGTGATGATGGTGATGTGGGTGATAATGTCTTGGTGGCTTCCGCTTGGGGTAAGATTGAGATTGTTTGTCCTAACATTGTTGGTAATGAGCTGCTGAATATGGATGATAAATAACTTTGTGATATTAATATCGGGGTGGTGGACATTGATTCTAATGAGTTGGATCCTTCTGTTGTTTCTCCTCTGACGCATGCTAATTTGGTTGTGTTGGTATCCTCTGTTGACTGGGCATGATTGAATAGCTTGTTGATATTCTAGTTGATTTACTCTCTCCTAATGCCTTGTATGCTCATGTGGGAGTAAGTTCGAGGGAAAATATTTTGGAGCAAATTGATTGGCTTGAAGGTTCTCTATCTTCTCCTTCTGAGGATAGTGAAAAGGAAGTGTTTGAACAGGATGACTTAGTTGATCTAAATGAAAGTCGTGGTCATACTTTCGTTCAGATGGGCAAACGAAGAAAGAGGTAAGCTAAAAAATAGCTGTTTTTTGGGGTTGGCTTGGTGGCTGCTGCTTTGGAGCTGTAGAGTTGTTGTTGGTGGTGCCAGTTTTTGAATCTTTGGGCTACAACTTTAGATGGCACTGTAGCTTTAGTTGTAGATGTTAGTTTGCTGGGCAATTGGTGATTTCCTCTGACTCCTTTTTTGTTTGCTTGTGCTTTGGCTGGTCTTCTTTTTGTAATGTCTTGTTTTTTATTTTTAGGTGAATTTCGAGGCTCTTCGATTTTTATCTTTCATATGCTATATTTTAGCGAAATTTGGAGTGATTCTGGACTTGTCCTTTTTTCTCTTCATAAATGCGTATGCCTCTTCCGTGGGGTTTTATAAAAAAAAAAGGAAGCATACTAGATATGTTCAAGATTGAGAAATCTAAAATTAATATTAGATAGAATTAAAACATGATAAAATAATAGAAATTTTTAACTAGGTTTGAGTAAATTTAAAGTTATAATATTTTTTTAAAATAATATTGAGTATCAAATTATAAATTTGATGTAGATGAGATTCTATTCAATCATATTGATAACAACTTTGAACATTTATATGTGAATTAATAAACACTCTTACCAATTTTTTTAAATCACAATTAAAAATTTTTATTTAAGCATTTTTATTAGAGGTGTCAAAATGGGTTTTTGGGTTAAGTTTGGGTCCAACCTGAAATTGAATTGACTTCAACTAACCCGACCTGATTAGCTAAACAGGTCACAAACTCAGACCCAAACCCAACCCCAACCCGTTGACCTGATTGGAGTGTAATGTGTGACCGAGCTTGGGCGGTTGAGCGGACAAGCAAGAATGATTGGGCGAGCATGAGTGTGACAAGCAAGACCAGTGGGAGATTGCAATGGATAGCGAAACAAGTCAGTTTCAGGTTACTTTCGGGTATTCGAGTTGGCCAGAACTTGGCTCGAAATTGCAATCGGGTCTGAATATGGAATTCGAACAGGATTCGTTTTCCCATATGGGTTGACCCAAACTCGAAAATTTCGGATCAGACTAAATATTAACACCCCTAATTACTATAGATGTAAATTTCCCTTTCCAAAAGCATTTTCTTAGTATAAAATGATTTAAATTAGTTATTTATGCCACACTAGATAATTTTTCATGCGTAAACAAAATAAAATAAAAATGCATCTTCATATAACTTGAACAATCTTTAAGATAAATATGCAGCTCATCTTGATCTGTTGTTTAAGAACTTTGACTATTAAATAAGAATTTTTGGATTCAAAACTTCAAACATCACACATGCGAATTTAACTTAATTAACATAAATATGCTTAAAAAATAAAGGCTTGAAATGAAGCTTTATGTCAAAGAGATGGATAAGTAGGGGTGTCAATTCGGGTCTACGGGTCAGGTTCGGGTCGAACCTGAGTTGACCCGGCTCTAGACGGGTCAACCCGAACCCGACCCGTTTTTACAAACGGGTCGGCTTTGTCAACCCGGACCCGACCCGCACGGGTTGCTGTGTTGACACGACCCGACCCGATTTTTTTGAAATTAAATCTCAAACGTGCGGGTTGTCTGGACTCCAGTTGCTACTCCCAGCGAACCCCACGATGACAGTAGGTTCGGAGCGGGCAACGACGCAAGCGTAGGCGAAGCAAGCTCACGCGAGGCGAAGCAGCAGGCTCACGTGAGGGCGGTGAGGCGAAGCAGCGGCGCAAGCGCACAACGGCAGCATCGCCGCAGCGGTAGCACACTAGGCGAAGTAGCGGCGCGGCGGAAGCATTGACGCCAGCACGCGACTGTGACTCGACTCGGCGCTTCGGACAACGCTAAGCGACTGTGAAATGACATTTCGGGCAGGGCGGGTAGTAGGATCGGGCAGCGGGTTTCGGGTCCTTTTCAGGTTGTCGGGTCAACCCGAACCCGACCCGATTTTATAAACGGGTCGATTTCTTAAACCCGAACACGACCCGTTTCATAAACGGGTCGACCCGAATCCAAATTTTTCCGAATCGGATCTGGGTCGGGTTTCGGGTCGGGTCAAAAATTGACACCCCTATCTATTATCGACCAATTAAAAACACAAAATCCGATAAGCATACATGCGTTAAAAATGAAAAGATAAGAATACCGACTATAAAGTACATTAACAATGTGATAACTCTGAGAAATCTACGGGAGTTTGATCCGGAATTGATATTGAGTAAGCGCAGTTTCTCTACAGCACTGGCATAGTTGATCGATCTCGAGCTGTTGCTTCATCTGATTTGCGCTCTCGCGACACAGATTGGGGCCAGGTGAGCAGTCCATCTGCCTTCTTTAGATCTATTTCGAAACTTTTCGATATTTCTTTTTCTTCTTCGGGAGTTTATTTCTGTCCGTTTAGATTCATGATTTGTGCTTCTCGATCGTGACAAAATCTTTTATATAATTAGTCGATTTTGAAAGAATATTGGTTTTACCAGTAGATTCCAAGGGTTTGGTGGGTATTGGTTTTACCTTTTTGTTTTGCTTGAATTAGATTTTGTAAAGGGTAATAGGGTTCTGAGATTGAAAAAAGGATGCCAAGCGTTTTTTCTGTGTCCCCTGTTTGTAATCCATATAACATTCTTGGTTTCATTTTTTTGTGGTTTTTGCACGCACTAAGATTGAGAAGGTATTTCCTTGCTAAATTGCTATAGTTGAAGGTATCAGATTTCATTTTGTTTAGAGGCTGTTGGGCTGCAAGGGGATTTAACTCGAATAGGATTTAACCATTCCTGAAAATCTGGATTTAGTAAATTATAGTTAAATCCTAACAACAGTTTGACATGAATGTTATATTAATGAATAAAATTGAAGATAAAATTGTGAATTTAAAGATTGTTGTTGATGTTAAGATTATTAACATTATAAATGTTTATGATGTACAAATATGTTTTTGATATATGTTCAAAATTAAAATTTTAAAATGACTTAAAAGAATTGATACAAATTGAAAAAAAAAGGTTTTTATTGGAGGAGATTTAGGCTTCGTTTGGGATGGTTTTTTTACTGCTTAAAGCGGCTTTCTAGTACAAAATTTAGAAAGCCGCTTTAAGAAAAAACAAAAAAGCCGTCCCAAACGAAGCCTTAAATGAACATGTTAGTAGAGTGGTAAAAGATTTAAAAAATATTCGTAATGGCTATGGATTCAGAGTGGCTAATAAGGTGGTAGAACTATATTAGATTTTGTTCTAGCTTATGATTTTGTAATTGTTAATATTTTATTTCAAAAAAAGATGTGCATTTTATCATTTATAAGAATATATTTAGTAAAATTCAAATTGATTATTTTCTTTTAAGAAAAACTAGATCATTAGATTATAAAAATTGTAAAGTTATTTCGAGTAGAAGTTTGTGTATATGACATTAGTTATTAATTTTGAACTTTGAGATCGAGAGGAATATGAAAAATAAAATAAATTAATGTCCTAGGATTAGATGATAGCATTTAAAATTATTAATAAAAATATTTTTAAGAATAAGATTTATGATCTTAATATTTTGACTGTTGATATGTCACAAAAAATTATCTTGATCGGACACAAATCTTGATGCAAAATTGAGTTGAAAGCTTTCAAAATTAGATATGGGACCATCCGAACTCCAATTTCAACAAAATTATAATCAAATTGAACGTCTCAAGAAGACGAGCCCAACGACACCAATTTCAACTCAATTCGAGTCCGAATGGGTCCAAATCAAGGGTCTGAAGCGCTGTTGAAGGGTTCAAATCACAATTTGGATTACCAAACGATTCCCAAATATGGCATGCTTATAGTCGAATCGAGCAGCTCGACGAGACGAATCCAACGAGCCCAAGATCATTTTATTTTAAAATTGTTGAGGCATCCAATTGACCAATAAAAGGTCATGATCAAGGGGATCGATATTAGCCGTCCATTCAAATCACTCCATTTTGTCCTTGATCCTCCATATATAATCAAACCATGCCACTCTAAAAAACTATAAATAGCCCCCACTCTTCTCATGAGAGGGAGGAGGAAAAGAAGAGAAGGAAGGGAGAAATTTGGGAGTTCTCTTGCCACCGACCACTGCCGGAGTTCCTGCCGACCACCGCCGGAACTCCTGCTAATCACCGCCAGAGTTCCTGCCGACCACCGCTGGAGTTCTTCCCAACCACCAATGCAATTCTTCTACCAGTCTGTCGACCGCCACCTGACTTCCACCAGTTTGCTGACCACCGGCGGACTCCTGCTAATCCGTCGACCGCCACCAGGCTTCAACCAGTTCGCTGACCACCGATGGACTTCTTCTAGTTCCGTCGACCGCCACCGGACTTCCACCAGTTCGCTGACCTCTACAGGACTTCCGCTCGTCCACCGACCTCTGCTAGACTTCCGCCCGTCTGCCGAACTTCGCCGGACTTCCGCCCTTCCACCTACCATCGTCGGACTTCCGCCAGTCCGCCGACCATCATTGGACTTCTGCTCGTATGCCGATCATTGCTTGAATTCTTCCTGACCACACCCGGAGTTCTTTTCGGGCACAACGGACATCCACCAATCCGCCAAACACCGTAGGACTTCCGCCAGTCCGCCAACTATAGTCCTCCCAACCACTGTCATCCGACTACGATCCTCCCGACCTGTGTCGCCATACAACGATCTTTCTGACTTATGTCGCTCGTCGACTACGGTCCTTCCGACCTCCGTCACCCACCGAATATGGTTCTTCCGATCTACATCGCTTGCCGACTATGATTTTACCGCCATCCGAAATAAACATGTCAACATTGATTCATCTAACTCCCACTGTGTAATATATTATGTATGATGTATATTTGCTACATCGAGCCAAGACCTTCCTCTTAAGAAAGGGCCTCATTTGTAATGGACTGCAAACAATAATGGATTCATTCAAACTGGGCCAGACCTCGTGGTTTTTCCCCATTTTCAGGGGTTTCCACGTAAAAACTCTGGTGTCTTTTGTGAACGCTACACCATCTCTTTCATCTGTTTGTGTGCTGGATCTTCGTACAACGCTAATACGTTAAACTTTATCACTTCTCTACTGCCACGTGAATTTTCCAGGACGCAACAACTGTCAACTGTGCATGAGAAAGCTAATATTATTTTGGAAAAAAAATAACTAATAATATTTTCTTTTTTTAATTTTTGTACGTAAAAGTTATTTTAAAAAACAGTAAGAATACTATACCCAAACGAAACTTTAATGCTAGTTGATTTTCTAAGCACACAAATCGTCAGAAAGTTATCCCAAATAAAACATCAATTCTCCTCCTATTATTATATAAAATAATTGAAAAATTAGAAATCACAATAACAATGCTTAATACCAAAATATGCTGGACATTGTTTCGAGTAAAAAAAAAAAAATGTAGAAGATGCCACCAATACCAATAGAAATCTAAATCAGAGAATATAATCTTATAGCATAAGAAATACCATTGATTAAGTTATCATCACACACGGAAGCAATCAGAAGCAATCATCATAAATTAATTGATGCAGCACTCTTTTGTTTGTTCATAAAATAATATCCAATGCAGAATAAACTTATTAAAATTTTAGATTAGCATTAATTAAAAAAAAAAACCCTAATTCTTGAAGCTGGAAGAGTAGTGAGTCAATTGAAACATTCAAATGAAAACCACTATGGAGCCAAGGAAAAACAAGTGAGTGTTGCTAGGGAGACCACTCACTTGTTTTTCCTACTAGAAAAGGCGGCGGAGAGGAAGAAGAAAATATAGGGCAAGCCAAAGAGTCTTGAATAGGAAAACTTGGGCAGAATCACTTGCCAGTAGGGAACGGAGGGCGAAGTCAGTCGCGAATACAAAACGGCAGGTTAACCAATCATTAATTTGCTTAAATGAAATGTTATTATACACGTTTAAATTTATTAATTAATAGTATTTAATGCGGGTGATTATCGTAAGAGACCTTTAATAGGTTGCGAATTCTGTATGAGTACATTTAAATTTATTTATTTATAGTATTTAATGTGGCGTATTCTCTTAAGAGCCGTTTTTGCGAATTCTGTAATAGTTATTGTGGATTCTCTTAAGTAAATACAATTAATAGACAACAACAACAAGCTTTTATCCTACTATGTGGGATCGGCTAGATGAATCATTTCTCTCCATTGTGTACTATTAAGAGTCAAATTCTTATCTAAATCTAAAAAACAAAGGTCATTTCTAATATTTTCTAATCAAGTCTTTTTAGATTTACCTTTACTTTTCTTAACATAAGTCAAAAATAATACATTTATAATGAAGGGAATGCAATAATAATTATAATAAGAAAGCAACAAAAAAAAGGTTGAAGTGGAGGAATGTGACTTTGAGCGATTCAGTCATTAAAAAGAGTACATGTTTTATATATCGGGTCAGTTATTCAAAGTGATGGTGAAATAGATGGAGATATTATTAGTATAATTCAAATTTGATGATTGAAATGAAGGAATTTATAGTGCCTATTGTGTGTTAGAAAAGTGCCTCTCAAACTCAAGAGAAAATTCTATAAGATGGTGCTGAGGCTTGCAATGCTTTATGATTTAGAATGTTAGCCATTAAAAAAGAAGCATAAATTAAGTTGTGTTGCAGAGATGAAGATGCTCATGTGGATTTGTAGCTCTAATATAAGAACAAAATGTGAAACTAGCATATACATGAAAATGTTGGAGTAGCTCAAGTGGCAGATAAGATTAGAGAGAGTCATCTTAGATGATTTGACCACATAAAATGTCAGCCTTCGGATAACTCGGTTAGGAGAGTAGTTGTATTAGATTTAACCTATGTCAAGAAAGAAACAACTAGGGTTAAAAAGATTTATTTAGAGAGTATTAGAAATGATTATTTTTTATTAGATTTGAATAAGAATTTAACATTTAACATGATAAAACTTAAAAATTAAGATCTCAAAAAATTATTACTTATAATTAATAATATTAATTCTCTTATTATCCAATCAATAATTATTTTCTTAGATTAGATACTATTATTGTAGCCCTTAAAAAATACAAAAGAGTAAAGTAGAACGGAGTTGGGATAGGGTAGGCGGTATTCCTGTGCCGCCATTGCCTATCTATTTCTATAATTTCTCCTCTTTGATCTTTGTCCATGCTCTTCCTCGTCATGTTGCCCTAGATCTGTCTAGGGTTTACTTCTCTCTTCCCGAATTCTTCCGCTTCGCCTGCTTCTCTTGAAGTAGAGTTTGAAAGAGTCGCTAAAGGAAGCGTGTTCGCCTCCTTCGACGACGTCGTTCCTGTAGGATTGGATGTCACTACCGGATCTCGCGTGAAGGTAACGATCTTGCATCCTTTAGCGACGCCGGAGCTCGTCCTCGAAAATTCTTGGCAGGATTCACTCTAAATCCTGCTTAAAAAGCCGCTCACTCACAAACAGCTTTTCAGAGTGTTCAGATCCAGTGGAGGAAGATATTCCAATCTGTACTTGAATTCCTATAAAGCTTATTGGCATTTGGCAATGAAGTTATAAATTGTGCTACTTATTAATTTCTGCAAAAAGTTCATTGTTTGTCTCATGGGCTGCAGCTGTGAGCTGGATTAATGATCAATGCAAAAATCACGTAAAGCTCTTCTGCAGAGAAGAGTTGCTTCCGGTGCTATTAGAATATCGGGGAACAGGCATCTGTATATCAAAGCATCTCTGTTGTTCCTTTTATGGGGTGTTATCTTTGTTCTTAGCTTCTTGATCAATCACGGAGATAGTTATACAGGTAAATTTAATGCTTCGGGTTAATTTACCTTTTCTGCTTATTTAATTTATCATGCTTCCTAAAACTGCCATTCTGTATGACCTATTGAACAAAGTCACCTTGCTTTTTCCTGATAGCTTGGGGGTTAAGCAAATGCTTTGCTATACAACAGATCTATGTTTCAAAGCACGCCTTGATCAATGAGGAGGGATTAGACTTAAATTTTCTCTCAAAAGTAGTTTGATTTGTGTTGTTTGGTACTTTGGTTTAATGTTTCAATATATGTAACACTTGCACAAACAGCGTTGTGCCATTCTAAGCATCTAAATGAACAGAGTGAAGTGCTGTTCATTGGATATTCTCACAGTTCATCTTCATGCCTTTTGTTCCAATCTTAGTGCCTAAATATGGATCATGAAGCCCTCTTATGAGCAAACATTTTATACTATTCTCTATGTTTATTCTATTACCAGAAGAAATGCAAGAAGAAGAAAAAAAATCTTGCTCTCATTTTTTATGCTTAAGGCAATCCATCATTATTCCTTTCTTTATGTTGTCTTCCTTACCTAATTTGATGAACTCTTTTTGAACTAATTCATGGCACGCTGATTGTGATATGAATTGTCCTCTATTTGAGCACCCTCCATTTATGAACATAGTTTCTCATGGGGTCTATGCATGATTATGGAAAACATTAGAAATAATTTTCACTTTCTATGTCAAAGTTAATGATCACATCTAATGGATTTATGTTATATAAAATTAATCTTAATTTGAAATTATTTTCAACCAAATGATAGAACCTAGCAAATGTATAATCGTTTTCTAACATGTGTTGTCTATTTACAAGTAACCAAATGTTCCTCTACATGCTTATGGTTTGTCTAGTTTATTAGCACATATGTTGAATTTCTTAAACATTAACACCATGAAATCTCCAGAGTTGTCTTTTAAGTAGGTCTGCTTGCTCACTAAATTTTAGAGTGAAGAGAATACTGAAAGTTCATATAAGTTGTTAGACTTAAAGCAATTGTCCCAAGGCTAATCAAGAGGGGCGAATTGGTAATTTAAATTTTTTTTGGGTATATTAGAAAGCCGTTCTTATAATTTTAAGCACAATAAAAGTTTTATCAAATTAAAATTTTCAACCACAAAAATAAAAATGCAGAAAATTAAAAATGAGGTAAATAAAGATAAAATAACACAGAAATTTATAGTGGTTCGGTCTAACTAGACCTACGTTCACTCCCTGAAGGTTCCCTCTTTAGGTATTGCAATATTACCAAAGTGACTCTCTTTTTGCTCATACAGCAAAGCGAATAAGCCTGTACAATTAACCTCTATTATACCAATCCTCGGTGCGGCAAATAACCATCGTCTTTTCACACCATCTTGGTGTCGGTAGAGAATCGTCATCCTTTCACACCCTCCTAGTGTTGGCAGAAAACTGTCGTCCTTTCACACCCTCTTGGTGTCGGCAGAGAACCGTTGTCCTTTCACACATTCTCTGGTGTCAGCAGAGAATTGAATATTCTCCAAAGATTTTCTCTCGAGCTACTTCAAAGAAGGAAGAGATTTGACAAAACTTATAAAGAGATCCTCACCTTTTGGGCAACCTTATGAACCCTTCACAATTCCACTTGCAATATCTCTTTCCACACTCCCCAAAGCACTCTCACTCTTGCTCTCCAAGAAAAAACGAAGAAGCATACGTCCACAGTTAGTTTTTAGGACCTTATATGAAAGACATGAAAAACCGTCCAGAAAACTAAAAATTTTAATTTGACCGTCCATGATCGTACAGTACGATCGCACATTATACGTACGAGCAATATAAAATTCGTTCGTACGATCATGTACGAACCGATTTCGTACTATGATTGGCCTGTGTGCGAATTGACATCGTACAGTATGATCAGTTCAAAATTGAACAGATTCATCCTGAATGATTTTGTACAAACCGATTTTGTGCACTGGAAGTCGTCTGTACGAACCCAAAATAGTACAGTACGATCTGTTTTAATCGAATTATGCTTCATTTGGTACGAAAATGGTCGAGTCCATTTTGTATTATGGTAGTCATTTGTACGAACCAAAGTTCGTACAGTACGAACAGTTCAAAAAATTCACCTGTTCGTATGGACGAAAATGGTCAAATCCATTTCGTACTAAGGAAGCGTCTGTACAAACCCAAGTTCGTACAATACGAACAGTTCAAAAAATTCACTTGTTCGTACGGATGAAATGATACGTACAAAATTTGTACTCTGGACATCGTCTATACGAATAGTACTTAGGAAATTTTCAAGCGTGATACAATTAACTGCTTTATGGAGGAACGATCAGGTCAAATCGTCCCGTACGATTCAAAATCGTATAGTACGATTAGTTTTAAAAAATTACAAATTTTTACACTTCCCCAATGTGTGTGTGCACGATTGCGCGATTACCTAATTACAATCACATTTTCTCAAACTCAAGAAAAATATAAAAAGTACAAACTTCAAATACAATAAATTCTAATCTAATCTTTTTTGAAGTCTTTAATAGTCTGAAATATGATTTTCCTGAAATATTAGTACACACAAATATCAAAAGCAAAATTTTTAATATATGTTAGGAGAAATAATAATCAACATAATAAGATTTGGAAATCATTAAAAACACATGATATAAAAATATAGTTATGAAAACTAAGTTGCAACATTCTCCCCCTTTTTTATGATGACAAAACAATTATTGTTTGAGTTAACATTTAATACAAATTTTCTCCTTAGCTCCCCTGATGCAGTACTAAATATGTGATGCTATTAGTTCAATAGGATTTTGCACAACTCTAGATTAGAATAATCTTGTAACAAAATTACTAGTAATTTAAAATAATGAATTAAAACAAATAGAGGTCACACGCGCTTAGGCTAAATCACATGACAAGATTTTTGAAACTTTTCAAAATAAATAGAAAACAATATAATGGCAAGTAGTAGTTTTCAAAGAAATCCCTAATCTAACAATAAGAATTAGAAAACATAAAGGTGCACTCAACCCTATGTTTACTAAGCTTTAGCATGAGCAATGAAGAGGGGTCCGTCGTGACTGCAATCAAACCAAGAGACGTTAGACTAAGAGAGATAATATGCAAGGGAAAATAACCTTCGTCAAGGAGTAGTGGAGATCCTCCACTCGACGCCTTCGAAGTGCTCGTCAATAGCTTCCACCAAGGTATCTAGAATGCGCTCCTAGTAATCTTCGACGATGTGGTCAATCCTTGGGTTTACGTCGAAGAAGGTTGACCGTAGGATGTCGGTGAAACCGTCTTCATCCCACGTTTTGCCATAATCAGTCTTTGGATCCGCCATTCATGGGTGAAGGAAGACAGAAACTCCTTAGTACTTGATACGCCCCTTGAATGGTAGCAAAGAGAAAGTAGTTTCTCTTGCAATTGGAGAGGAAACATGCTCCAAGTCCTTTTCCCACAAAAATCTGAAAACAATTTCAGATTTTTATCCAAAATTCTGAGAGAAATTTCAGATTTTTATGACTAGGAGTTGGGGCATTGGAGGAAGGAAATTAAAGCATCCATTCACTTGAAGTATTAGAGAGGGAGAGAGAGAGGGAGAGGCGGTTTGGGGAGAGAGGGGGACCGGCGGTACAATGGGGGAGGAGGGGAATTGATTTCCTAATTTAAATCTTAGATTAGGAAATAATTTGAGAAAATAGAGGAGCTGGAATTTTCAGCCAAATAAGGGGAATAGGATTTAGAAATATTTCCAAGGGGAGATTGGAGGATTAGTGATGCGGACATCGGTACGAAAATCTGGCGCATCTATCACAGGAGGCGTCATAAATCGACGGCTCTAATTTAAATTGTTATTTAAAATTTATTTTATGAATTTTAGCTATTATTTTATGTTATTTCCTGTTTTACCCCTAGGTTAGTTTATTTGAGTGTTATGGCCCAAGGGGTATTTTTGCATTTTTTTTAATTTTCTCATGTTATGGCCTATATATAGGGCCTTAAGCTATTGTAATGGGATGGTTAATTGATATGAAAAATTTTGTTTTTCACACTTGTGTTTTTCTTGTGAGAGAGCGTTAATGAGATTCCTATGAGAGGAATCGAAGTTGTCACCAGCTGCAGGATGGGTTCGGGCTTGTGATTTGAAGTCCATTGGAGAAGGGCAATCGTATCACCCACCAACCTTGGAGACGGCCGGGTTCGTGGTTTTCTCTTTGCTTCTTTCGTTTTATCTTCTATCATTTGTTTTGTTCCATCTTCCTCCTCCCCATCTTCGTTTGGCCAACGGATTCATCTCTACCCGAAAACCCCTCCTCTTTCTCCAAACCCCACGGCCTCCAATTGCCCCAATCCCCTTTGCCGCCGGCCAAGGCCACAACCGCCGGCCCCCTAATCTCCCTAGCCGCCGACCACTCCCCTCCTTTCTTCCAACCAAATTTATTTCCTATTTTAGATTAAAATTGAATGTGGGAAGATTTGAAATTCGAAATTCATCATGGCGAATTTTCAAAATCTTTCCTAGTTTAAATAGTCTATTTTAGGGAAAGTTTCTTAATTAACTCAATTTGAATTTCAAATTCAAATTGAGTTTAATTGAGCCCTCTACCATCTCATAAATCTCCTCTTTGGGTATGAATTAATTAAGGGATAATTCCTGAAATTCAAATTTCAAAATTATTTTCTAAAAATAATTCTCCTATTTTGGAAAGTTTTTATTTTAATCTAATTTGAAATTGAAATTCAAATTGGATCACAAATAATACTTTCCAAAATCTTATACCTATTTTAAAGAGCCTTATTTATTTTAATCAAACTCTCTCTTGGCTTATCCCTGCCGCCGGTCATTAATTAGGAAATAAGAGCTCTCTTCCTCCAAAAGCTGCAGTCAGACGTCTCAAGCCATTAATTCCTCCCAAAATCCGGTGCAATTATTTCCCTTGGGATAAATTTCCAAAAACAAAAGCTGCTGTTGTGGCCGAATTCCCTCAAGTTCTTTTCTTGGGCTTTCTCTCCACAAATCCCTCTCTCACTGTTAGCTTAACTTAGGAAATCTTTCCTACATTAAGCCTCTTCATCCCGCTGGCTAAAATTAGATTTTCCCAAGCAAGCTCTAATCTATTTCCTAAACCGGCAATTAGATTTTGGAATTAATTTCTTCCCAAGCTGTTATTTCCCTTCCCAAAATTGAGAGCATATTTAGGAAGTAAACCCCTATTTTCCCTCTTCATCCCGCTGGCTGCAATACTGGAATTTCCTCTCAGTTTTTCTGTGAGAAAAATCTAAAAATAAACAGATTTTCTCCCTGCTGCTGGCCGAGAACTTCAAAGGCTTTTCTCCTCAGTTTCGTCCTGCATCAGTTTGGTATTAGAGCATGGACTCGGATCGACTTGGAAGGACTCTAGACTGGATGGTAGGTCAAGTGGCCGCCATTAGTCAACATCTCAAGGAGACTCAAGCAGACTTAGCCGACTACCACCATCAGACAATCAAACAGTTCGATGACCTAGAGCGAGGTAGGACGGACCCATCGCTCTACACCTCTTCAAGATCACCTTCGTCAAAGGATATGAAAAAGGCACTAAAAAATAGAGAAAGAGTGGATAGAGTTGACAAATGGCTGGAGGCCAATGAAGCTTTTTATTTCCCACTCACGGTGCAAATCAAATAAAAAAATAAGGTGATCAAGGAAGAAGAAGATAAATTGGTCGACAAGGAAAAATGCGTGACAGAAAATCCTGCAGGGAGAGACTTAGTTGGCTCAATTTCAACTCCTACAAAGGTTTCTCCTGACCCAGTGAACACTCCTATAACAGAGAAGGTTGAGGAAGCTCTGGAGGTGATATCCATCGAACTCCATATTGATCCTATCGCCAGTGAAACCATCGAGGAGAGTGAACAAGTTTCTGCAGGCGAAAAGAAGTGCGACAGTTTGGAAGGTGATCCTTTGACTCGGGTTAAGGAAATTGACGAGCTTAAGTGCTCATTGGGTTTATTACCCATTTCGGAGGATGAAACTATGTCCCCAAAGAACCTTCCAAAGTTGTACCTGGGCAGTTGTGATGCTAACTCGACAGAGTCGAGTATTCTCCCACCTGGGGAGAATGATGCGGACATCGGCATGAAGATCTGACGCATCTATCATAGGAGGCGTCGTAAATCGACGGCTCTAATTTAAATTGTTATTTAAAATTTATTTTATGAATTTTAGCTATTATTTTATGTTTTACCCTTAGGTTAGTTTATTTGAGTGTTATGGCCTAAGGGGCATTTTTGTAATTTTTTTATTTTTTCATGTTATGGCCTATATATAGGGCCTTAAGCTATTGTAATGGGATGGTTAATTCATATGAAAAATTTTGTTTTCCACACTTGTATTCTTCTTGTGAGAGAGCGTTAGTGAGATTCCTATGAGAGGAATCGAAGTTGTCACCAGCCGCAGGATGGGTTTGAGCTCGTGATTTGAAGTTCCTTGGAGAAGGGTAATCGTATCACCCACCAACCTTGGAGACGGCCGGGTTCGTGGTTTTCTCTTTGCATCTTTCGTTTTATCTTCTATCATTTGTTTTGTTCCATCTTCCTCCTCCCCATCTTCATTTGGCCAACGAATTCATCTCTACCCGAAAACCCCTCCTCTTTCTCCAAACCCCACGGCCTCCAATTGCCCCAAGCCCCTTTGCCGCCGGTCAAGGCCACAACCGTCGGCCCCCTTATCTCCCTAGCCGCCGACCACTCCCCTCCTTTCTTCCAACCAAATTTATTTCCTATTTTAGATTAAAATTGAATGTTGGAAGATTTGAAATTCGAAATTCATCATGGCGAATTTTCAAAATCTTTCCTAGTTTAAATAGTCTATTTTAGGAAAGTTTCTTAATTAACTCAATTTGAATTTCAAATTCAAATTGAGTTTAATTGAGCCCTCTACCATCTCATAAATCTCCTCTTTGGTTATGAATTAATTAAGGGATAATTCCGGAAATTCAAATTTCCTTCAATTTGAATTTCAAAATTATTTCCTAAAAATAATTCTCCTATTTTGGAAAGTTTTTATTTTAATCTAATTTGAATTTGAAATTGAAATTCAAATTGGATCACAAATAATACTTTCCAAAATCTTATACCTATTTTAAAGAGCCTTATTTATTTTAATCAAACTCCCTCTTGGCTTATCCATGCCGTCGTTCATTAATTAGGAAATAAGAGCTCTCTTCCTCCAAAAGCTGCAGTCAGACGTCTCAAGCCATTAATTCCTCCCAAAATCCGGTGCAGTTATTTCCCTTGGGATAAATTTCCAAAAAAAAAAAGCTGCTGTTGTGGCCGAATTCCCTCAAGTTCTTTTCTTGGGTTTTCCCTCCACAAATCCCTCTCTCACTGTTAGCTTAACTTAGGAAATCTTTCCTACATTAAGCCTCTTCATCCCGCTGGCTGAAATTAGATTTTCCCAATCAAGCTCTAATCTATTTCCTAAACCGACAATTAGATTTTGGAATTAAATTCTTCCCAAGCCGTTATTTCCCTTCCTAAAACTGAGAGCATATTCAGGAAGTAAACCCCTATTTTCCCTCTTCATCCCGCTGGCTGCAATACTGGAATTTCCTCTCAGTTTTTCTGTGAGAAAAATCTTAAAATAAACAGATTTTCTCCCTGCTGCTGGCCGAGAACTTCAAAGGCTTTTCTCTTCAGTTTCGTCCTGCATCAATTAGGAAACAAATCCTAATTGACTCCACTAAAGGGACCGGCGGCACTAGGAGCAAGGGAGGAGATTTGGGTGAATTTAATAGGCTAAGAGAATTAGGAAAGTACTTAATTAAATTCAATTTGAATTTGAAATTCAAATTGAGTTAATTAAAGATTTTCCTAAAATATATTTATTAAATTAGGAAAGATTTTGAAATTCTCAATGATTAGTTTTGAATTTTAAATTTATCCACATTCAACTCAATCTAAAATAGGAAACAAGCTTGGATGGGAGAAGAGGGATTGTATCGATGGCTAGGGAGATGGAGGCCAGCGGCATGGGGGTTCAGGCATGTACTTGGCCGTGGAATTGGAAGGGGGGAATTGGGGTTCAGGTGGGAAAGTTAGCCGGCGGTTTAGATGGAGGGGAGAACCGAATGAATACAAATAAGATAACAAACCACGAACCCGACCGTCTCCAAGGTTGGTGGGTGGTGCTCAAATCTCCCTCTCCTAGGAATCTCTCTTGATCAAAAACTCAAGCTCTCATAAGAACTCATGCAAGAAGAAAATTTATAATCAATCATTCATTCCCTCAAAACAAAAGACATTAGGCTATAAATAGCCGAGTACAAAGACTCAAAAAAATAAAAGACCAACTTGCCCTTTGGGCTAACACAGGACAATTTCCACTAAAGGGGTACAAACGGAAATAACAAAATGACACTAAGCAAATAGAAAAATACATGAATAATAAAATAACATAAATGACTCAGAAATACAAAGACTCGATTGTGGCCGTAGATCGGCGGCCACGCCTCTGATAAACCTTCCACGAGCTGATGTCCCCATCATCTACTGAAATAAATGACCAATTTAAATTAAGGGGTTCCCATGAAGATCAAAAAACAAAATCCTAAAAAAAAAAAAAACACAAACAACAACTATTAAAAACAAAACAACTACTAAAATAAAAAACAACTCGAACAATAACTTGAACAAAAACACACTAACACTAACTTGAACAAAAACACGAAGAATATTCAAACATTCAAAATATACATATATTACATCACATCACATCACGCATTCATAATACACCAAATAATTATACACATTCATAATACAACAAATAATATTATATTTCTCCCTTTTGACTACAATAAAAAGGGAAGATAATCTTGAAATGAAATATTTTTAGAGATAAATCAAAAGAGTTGAAAAAGAAAATGATTTTAAATCAATTGCAAATTCAATATTAACTTCATAAACGCAAAAGAAATTTTTTAAAATTTTAAATAAAAAAACAACTAAGATAAGAAAAGTCAACCAAGTTCATTGTTTATGCTAGACAAATTAAATAAAAATGATTATTACAAAAATGACGAAATGAAGATTAGTTAAGTTCAAATTCAATATTGAATATGATTGCTAATTAGATGGATTTAGATTGGAGATTGGATGATAAATGAAAGAACACTATAAATGCTTTTATTTGGCGACATTGCGTATCTTTTCAAATATTAGTGGCACACTTTGTGCATCTTTTTTATTTGAGTTAATTTTATGTCTCTTTTCACTTTGCTAATTATTGCGCATTTTTTTTTTTATTTTTGCACGCTTTATGCATTTTTTTTTTTACTTTTTGGGTCTTTCCAATATCAGTAATCTAAATTCAAATCCACAAATAACAAAAATAAATATATTGAAAAAGAAAATAAAAATAATAAGACAACAATCTTGCAACAATTATAGTTTAGATATTTTTGTTTATAAAAACATAAAATTGATCTCCTTGTCTGCACCCAGTCATAATTTAATTTAAATTTTTGAAAGATTAAATTTTGTAAGAAAATTAATTTGTAGAGCAAAGTAATTAATAATCCATTTCACTGATCAACTACAAAAGATTTTTCATTAAATACACAAACATTTCAAGAATTAAAAATTAATACATGATAACAAAACATATCACCTTTCATTGATTTTTCAAACACATACAGAAATAAGATCAACACAAGAAAACACTAACATATGAAAATACTGAAATCAAAAGAAATACATCTCACAAACAAACACAGATAGTCATAAGCAACAACAACATAAATGTACATCTAGAAATTAGAGGGGCCTTCATCTGGAGGAGGTGGTGGGTTGAACATTGAAAAGTAACTATTTATCATAGCTACATTCGTGTTGACCGTGTCAAATTTACCACAGATCAAACTCTTATCTTCATGATATCTTGCATCATGCTGATTTAAGTGATTATCAATTTGATCAAAGTGTTGATCAAAATGAGTTTCCAATCTATCGAAGCGCTGGTCCATTTCCTGGTAGAAATTCGGGTCAGGTGCAGGCGCTGGAATAGGAGCTACCCCTTCTTCCTCTGAATCATCAATCTCAAAACTCTGATCCTGCCCAAAAAGTGTCCGAAAGGAGGTATCAATAAAGTAAATAGGTAGTTCAATAGGAGGATCAAGATTGATAATAGTATACTTCTTTTCTAGGATGTAGGCAACTAGATGTCCTAAAGCCACATTTTTCTTTCTCTTATGATGTGGAAGTCCAATTTCAGAAAGATTGTAGATATAATCCATAATAAGTTGGGCTTCATCAAAAGGCTTTTCAGTCATTATCAAATAAGTGATTGTAGGCAAAAGTGGAGTCATGTTTATGTGATCACCAGCTTTTGGAATAATCGAGGTTATCAAAACGTGTTGGATGATCTTGACATTTTGATGGAGAGTGTAAACTCGAGACAAATGACCCACTTGAATGTTAGGGAAAAAAAAAACGCGATTAATATCAATAGAGCATAAGATTACTTTATCAAATATGAATTTTAATGGAAGACCATTATATTAGGAAATTGACCAATATGATTAAGAAAATAATTAGATTAATGAATTATACCACCATAATATGGCAATGTATAATATTAGGTTAAAATGCTAAATATTATACCTTAGGCTTAAATATAATAAACACTTTGTTTACTCTTAACTTATAATCTGTTTCATTAAAAGCATGATTTTCAGGTCATGTAGAGGTATATTTGGCCTAAATGAAGGTTACGTTTATTTTCCTATAGATCAATCTTGAATGTTGTAGATTCTTTTATACCCAACATTAGCTCTTGTAATGTTACTCTAGTCAAAATAATAAAAAATAGTCAAGTAATTTAACCAACAAAATAGCATAACACACAAATAGCTCACATTATTTTGTCCCTATGTAACTTTGTGAAAAGCACAATAGGTGTGACTCATTGTGCTATGAGCTTTAACTAAAGTTTGAAATTATGCAATCTAATATTGAGGCGTTTTCGTTTTGCGAGCTAAAGTGTAAGCCTAAAGGTATTTTGAAGTGTAAGCCTCGGATTTAAATCATTAAATTAATAAAATATATAAAATAATAATATATTAATATCAAAGTAAGATGCTATAGTAAGTTCATAAAAAAATCAAATAGGAACCATTAAAAGTAATACAACTCTTAATTCAACATAAACTCTTTCAATTCATTTAACTGTAGTAGTTTCTTTTCTCATGCATCTCTCTGATTATAATTCATCTCTTTTACTGCCTAGTAATTAATTGTAAATAATGTGGATTGAAATTATATGCTTTTTTATTATGATTCAATCTTATATATTAACCTATTTTTTATTTTATCCACTTTCTTGATTGATGAAAAAATAGTTTAAAACTTTATTTTATTTTGTTACCCTCAATTTTTATTTTTGATTATGGCAGCTACATGGAGGCACTAAATAAAAAGTCTTTCCTACTCTTTGGTTCAACATAAATAAGTAATCTAATTTCATAATATATGAATTCAAAAGTCTCCTCCACACCATCTCTTAGAGTCTTGATTAGAATAATCATTGTAGTTAATTTTTTTTCCTTTCCTTTTTTATCCTTTGTTACATCAATATCCTCCCAATCTTTCTTCAATCTCAATCATGTTCCTCTTTCTTAATCACTAAACATCACTAAGATCTTTAATTAAATTTTTAAATAATGATTGTATTTATTATTCTAATTTCAATCATGGTTTAAAATTGCGCAATATGAGGCCCGCCTTTGCGCAATTCCAGTAAAAAACGCCTCGATGCTTACGCCTCTAGTTTTTTTTATGAGGCTTGCGCCACAACTTGGTTTAGGCCCGCCTTGAGGCCCACCTCGTCTCACTGGCATGAGGCTTACGCCTCACGCTATATATATTAAAACTTACATAAATCTTGAAGTAAATGCTCGACATTGGACTCTATAGGAGATGAGGAAAGGGAGTGGGCAGTTCATCATAATGATGATTCAAATGAAGAACCCCTTAGTGATGACAGTACTGATGACTTATGAGATCTTATGTGATATGTCATTGCTATTTATTTTTGGAAATTGGAATTATATGTTAATGAAAAGAATATTGGGATTTGGGAAAGATAGAATTTGAGTTGAAATATATTTCATGTTATCTTATTATTGGGATATTTTGATTTCACTTCATATCTAATATTTTTTTTATGTTTTATATTATTGACTCATTAGCATATAAAAAAATTATCACGTTATGTTTATGCAATCTTTTGATTTTGAGCTTTACGCCTCAAAACGCCTTGAGGCTTTCGCCTCGCCTCACGAATGAAAAACGCCTCAATACCCGAATATGCAATTTTATACATTGATTTCAATACATAAAATTTAGGTGCTGGTGTGAGGGTCCTACGGTGTGCGACTATGAGTTTGAGACCATATGATTTTTTGCATGTTCGATTTGATTTAGGTAACATAAATATGATTAATTATATATCTAAATTTTTTATATTAAATTTTTTAAAAATTGTTTAAACTCTAATCTTTTAGGCTTACACTTCTTCAAAATTATGGTGAGGCGTGTCTCACCCATATTGAATCATACACTTACTGGCAATCATGAGGCATGTGCTCATTGCCTTTTTTAAAAAATGTGCTCTTAGACATGCATCTAATTGTGTAATTTTAAACCATGACTATAACAATTTTGCGCTATTCACATGCATGTTATAATGCATGCAATATACTAGTCATGGAGTCGGCATCGGAGTTGCATGTGGAGATGCAAGTGATGTGATCAACTGATGAGTGGATTTTGAAGATGCACGAAGCAATGCACCTGATGGGAGCAGTTAAGGAGCTATCACTAAACTTACGTGAAGCTATGCAAGCAAAATGTTTGGCTAGGGAAACAAAGTTGCAATTGTCGATGAGGGCAACAAAGTTGCATGTGGAGATGTTGACAATATGATATTTTGATCTATTGTGGACCAAACATTGAAGTTATATAAGGTGATGCAAATGATGTGACCAGCTAAAGAGCAAACATGAAAACTGTATACAGAAGTGTTGGTGGGAAGATCTTAACGGGAAAAGACACTTTTGGTTGTGGTGGTATGGTGGAAGCCTTGGTGAGGTTGTAAGTTTGTTAGGGTTAATTTTTAGGATGGTATGAAGGGTTGATCGGGACCAGTAAAGATTAATGAATTATTTTTATTTGAAGTCTGTAAGACGGAGTTTATTATGGTGCATGCGAGAATCAAATCCAAGATCTTAACAACAACTTTTAAGCACTTACCAGCCAGACTAGTTTGATAAGTTTAGAAATAAAAGACAAGTAAATTGCATTATTGCATTACTATCCCAGAAAGTAGTTCAACGCACATTTTGTCTTCCAACAAAAAGAAGTATTGTAGAATAGAAACCCAAGAAGAGGAGAAAGCTACAGTATCCTAACGAACATGGGATTTAGATGATGGCCATTTTGGTGGTTATTTAGATTGCCTCATTTTGTGTACCAAATGATATATCAATTACTATATTTTGTTAAATAACAGCAAACTAAGCATGCACAATGTTATTTAGACATTGAACCAAACAGCTCACTGAAAGCAATTATTTGGCAATTCTTAATTCATAACTTTACAAAGTTACTTCATAAGGAAGTGTATTTTCTAATGTTCGAATGATGCCATGCTGACATGAAATCATGAATAATGTTACTTTGGATTACCTTTTTTATGTAGTGGGCGTTGTGCGGAGCACAGAACTTGCATTATGTGAACCCCTTAGTTATAATGCTGACAAAGCTTTTCTTAAAACATGTCCAGATGTCCTCGGCAAGGTGGTTGATGAGTCTGATGGGCATATAGTTGCTTCAGAATCTAGTTCAGATTCCAAGTCCGATGGTTCTTTGGAAGTACTAGAAGTAACTTATAATAACGATATCCAGGAAATCCCTTTTTCTGGATCTCAAACTGTCAAGAAGACCCAAGAAGTTTATGTTGGAGATACAATTGCATCAAGCGATCCATCATCTCCACGAAAAGAACCTGCAATTAAAGAAATCTCCAATCTGAATGGTAAGAGTGATTGGTCAAGTCCTTCACAAAAGAATGGCAGAATTGCTCGGGTTGCTCCTCCAGGGTTAGATGAGTTTAAAAACAAAGCATTCATTGCCAAAGAAAGCTCCATCTCAAGCCAGCCAAACACTATTTTCCATCGAGTTGAACCCAGTGGGAAAGAGTACAATTATGCAGCTGCTACAAAGGGTGCAAAGGTTCTGGCTTTCAATAAGGAGGCTAAAGGTGCTTCAAATATATTAGATAAAGATGCAGATAGGTATCTTCGTAATCCATGCTCAGCAGAGGAGAAATATGTTGTAATAGAGCTATCAGAAGAAACTTTAGTGGACAGTTTAGAGATTGCAAACTTTGAGCATTACTCTTCCAACTTGAAAGATTTTGAACTGTCCAGCAGTTCGGTTTATCCAACAGATAATTGGGTCAAACTTGGCAATTTCACTGCTCAAAATGTCAAGCATATTCAAAGATTCGTTCTTCCTGAGCCCAAGTGGGCAAGATACCTGAAATTTAACCTGCTAAGTCATTATGGATCAGAATTCTATTGCACGTTAAGTGTTGTACAAGTTTATGGTGTGGATGCAGTTGAGAGAATGCTGGAAGATTGGATAGCTGTCGAGAACAAAAAACTGGAACCTGAAGAACCAAATGTTGAAAAGATTTCAATTGAAGAATCAAGTGATGGGGATGATATGCACAGTGAACCTCTTACAGAGATTGAATATGAATCAAAGAGTGAAAGCTCCAGGGCAAAGCAAGAGGTATCAAAAACTAATGTACCAGATTCAGTTGAGAACAGACCATCACAAGTTGGAAGGATGCCGGGAGATACCGTTCTTAAAATACTTATGCAGAAAGTTCAATCATTTGATGTGAACTTCTCTATCTTAGAACGGTACATAGAGGAACTAAATAGCAGATATGGACACATCTTTAAAGAATTGGATGAAGATATAGCCGCAAAGAATTCTCTTTTGGAGAAAAACAGATTAGAACTTGATAATCTTCAGAAAAACATAGATATTTTTGTATGTAAATCCAATGCGACTAAGTTTTGTTCATGCTATCTTTAATGATTAGTCACTTATTTAATTTTTGTTGGTATGGCAGGCTAGTAAGATTGAAGATCTCCTCTCATGGAAGTTTGCAGTTTCATTGCAGTTTGAGAAGTTAGTCAAAGAGAACGATGTTCTCAGGTTAGACTTAACGCTTGGCCTTTTCATTAGCTTTCGTGGATGTAAAACTGCACTTACTAAACAGTCAGTATGAGGAAAATTATAGAGAAATGTTCGTTATTGAATATAAAGTTGTAGTCAGACATTCTATTCGTTATAGAATAAGATACTACAAATTTTGGTTGGCTTAGCTTAGTATTAAACTTCATTGAACTCATTTTCTTTGTGTAGATCAAATTTTTATGTAGTCTGATGGATTTAATGGTAGGTAGAACTTGTGATAGTTATAATTTCTTAGTTGGTAAGCACGACTACTTTCCTGTTGGCAACTCACCAGTTTCTTGGTTGGATTCTTTGATTTTCTTCATAAATGGCTGCATATCATCATTAACCTTATTGCAAGTTGGTTTGGCTTTATATATTTTATTTAATTCTTCATTCATTTTTATTGAGTATTACCTGAGATTTTAACTCAATTTTGCTTTTTCATTGTTCGCACAACCTCTAGTAATGTTCTTCTAGCCTTTTTTTTTTTCCTTTTAATTCTTCCAATTGATCTCTTTCACATCTTAATGGTACATCTTCTATCCTTTTGTTACATGTTCCTAAGCCACCTAATATCTTTTGTAAATATTTATCTTACTGTTTTTCTAACATAACTAATCTTAAGCTAATCCTTTGTAATTTTACTACCTACTCATCTTAATCATTTTATTTTGTCACACTCAATTTGGTTACTAATTACTTTTTATTCCTCAATATTTGATATTTTTCTAAAGTTTTTAGATATTATATTTTTACAGAATTCTCCTGAGATAATTTTCATTTAACTGGATAAAATTTACCTCCAATCTTCTTAACCTCGCAAATTTACCCTCAAGAAGTTATGTTCTCACTTGTATCTCCAAAGTTTTGCTTAATAAATAACAATACTTCTTCTATGCTTGCAGATTTGTTTTTTAATATTTAACTGTTCCTTAAGTACCGTTTAACTTAAAAAGAAAATATTTAAGGCCCATATATTTCTTCTTATTTTCCAATTTGTTACAGCTTTAGTCATACTTAATCATGAAATTCCCGTAGAATTAAGAAATATTATACCTGCATATTTAACATTATTATTGTTAACCTCCTTTCTGAAAACTGCACTAATAATCTTTTTATGCGCATAATTTGCAGATCAGAGATCGAAACAAGTCGGAACCACCAGGCTGATTTGGAGAATAGGGGTGTTGTTGTTCTATTAATAAGTTTTATTTTTGGATGTATAGCAGCGAGTAAGTTATTCATAAACATGCTCATTTTTGTTTGTAGAATTCATGATTCTGACAAATTTTGTAGAACGAGTTCTGCTTGGCTTGTCTTGCTATTTTGCAGCAGCGTAATAATCTTTATCCTCATTATATGACTTTCAGATGTATCAAGTTGTTTGTCGAATCTTCGGAATAATTATCATATAATAACATGAGAGATTTCATTTTGTCTTCTGGACGTAATTTTTGGCCTGTTATTTTCTGAATGGATCTGTTTTGTTAGGCTAATGATGTCTTTTCTGCAACCCATTCGATCTGCTTTTGGCTCAAAGCTAACATCTTTTTCTTGTTTGGGTTGGCTGTGGTCCTTTTAAGTCAGTTTGTTCCAATGCAAGCCTTATGTAACTGATTGACGCTTAAATTAATGTGTGAGTTTACTGTTATTTTAATTTTTAGTTTAGTTTGCAAAGACTCGGTTCATTTGGAACTTTTATTTGGTCCGGTCACCTGACGTAGCTCTACATTCGGACGTCAGTAAAATAGTGCCACGTGTTCTCACTATTTATCGCAAGGCCCGACAATCCCGACCCGAAACGGAGACGGGATTGCTATGTTCGCGTGTTACTAGGTATTGCTCGGTATTGGTCGGTTTTGCTTGGCAATAACGAGAAATACCATTATGTGAAAACCAATACCGAGCAATACCGAGCAATACCGAGTTGCTCGGTATACTCGGTATTGCTCGGTATTGCTCGGTATTTCTCGGTATTGCTCAGTATTGGTCTTCACAGAGCAATATTTTTAATTATTGCCAAGCAATACCTAGCAATACCGAGCAATACCTAGAGCAATACCGAGCAATACGCGAACATAGCAATCCCGGGTCAAGTCGTCGGGCCGCGCGGTATTAAGACCATGTGGCGACATATTATTGGCGTCCGAACGTAGAACTACGTCAGGTCACCTGACGTAATAATTGTTCATTCATTTGAGCTACATGATTTTTTTTTTGCTGATGCTGCTAATAATATTATTATTATTATTATTATTATTATTATTATTATTATTATTATTATTATTCTTCTTCTTCTTCTTATTTTTATTGTTATTTTTACTTTCATTTATTTTTTTCCAACCAAACACTTGGGGCTTTGTTTTTATAGGAGGAAAGTAATGGAAATGAAGTGAAATCCAAATGATCTGTAGGCTGATTAAGAATCTCTATCCACTGATTTGATATCAGCTTTTCATTTTGTTTCCAGTCAACTACTAAAGCATCCAAACAAAGTTTTATATTCACATACAGAACTGACTTCCAATCATTTTCAATCACTTATCTTAACAAATAAGTCTCAAGTTGGGGATTAATTATTATGTGCGGACATCGAACGCTGTTCAGAGACCAATCAAAATGCGCCACGTCACCCCTATGCTTGATAGGTCTGCTTGTTATGATGCTTTGTGCCCCCCTCTCCCTAATTTTATATTGAGATCTTGAGATTTTATATAGGCAAGTTCCTACGATCAATTAAATCTATGAAAAGAAAATTTTTAATTAAAGTGGAGATTATACTCATTTTTTTTTTAAATATAAGAAAGTTGCCTTATATATTTAAAAATGTCAACCATTCTCTCAATTTTTTTTAAGTTTTTTTAGAAAATATATTTAAATACATAATATTATTCTTATCATAGAGTTGAGTTGTGCAAATACTTCTGAACTTATGCTTGCTTGGAATATGCTGCTAGCTAATAGCTTATTACACACATAATCGTCTTAGATGTGATGCATGATTAGCTTAACTTTGTCCTAAGAGATCAAAGGAATATATCAAACTTTAAATAAATGACTCGAGATAAAAAATTTGACTTTACATTTAAGTGACGTTAATGAGATGACTTGCTAAAGACTCTAAATTTTATCTTATTTAAATTATCTAGTTGAATTTTCTAGCTTCCGAATTTTCAATAAGTTTTGGCAGCACAACGGCCCTATCCCAACAGAAAAAAGCATAGCATACCCCGTGCACAGTGGTGGAGCTAGGATTATTTATCTGCGGGGCATAAATTTCTAATTTGAAAAATATTGTCAAATTTTTATCATTCGAGTTTGAAATTGATATTAGAGTGTTAATTTTTTTAACTATCTAACTTAAGGTTTTCATATATAATTTAAATAAAAAATTATTAACAAAATATCTTATAACGAGCAATAAATATATAAAAAAGCTACATCTTATTAATAAAAATATATAGAAAAAAATTATAATTAGCATATTTTAAGCTTTTTGATTTAAATTTAAATATTGTAATCTTTCTCTAGTGTAATTTGTTGGTTTTAATTACATAAATTTCCTATTAAAAAGTTTGGGAAACCCCCTCCTTGGTTACCTTACCCACGAGAGGCAATACACCTAGGCTCTATGTACATAGCAGAAGTAAAATAAATATATATGTATATATGAAGAGGTAAAGGGGTTGGTGTCTATAGTACCAGAAGTTAG
Organism: Dendrobium huoshanense; assembly: GCA_016618105.1. Lineage (NCBI taxonomy): Eukaryota > Viridiplantae > Streptophyta > Magnoliopsida > Asparagales > Orchidaceae > Dendrobium > Dendrobium huoshanense. The sequence goes on along the minus strand of CM028353.1, from coordinate 49,521,861 downwards.
GTGAAAGCAAAATGAAATGCCAAGAGCTCTAGAGGATGGCTAGAGTGAATGCTAGGGTCGAATGAGGCTCTCACATGTTTTGCCCCTATTTTAGGAGTTGGAGTAGCTATGAATGGCTAGAATTGCTCAGGGATAGTGCCTTGATACTTGATACCTTTCTCAGGCCATTAGACATTAGAGGGGATAGTCGGAGCAAGGAGGAAGCTACCTTGGGTCATTTTCAAGTAAAGGGGACCACTCAGCTGATTGGGCTGGACTAGTGACCAAGCTGGGTTGGGCTAAAGCTTAGGAAGGTTTTAAAGTCCATTGAGATAGATGGATGGGCCTTGGTTTGGAGAAAGGTGCTTGAGCTATGTGTGTTGATCGATCAAACCTATTTTGAGAGATTTAGTTGGCTATATGACCATTTAACTGGTTAAGCAGTTGAGATGGAGTCCAAGGTAGTGTAAGGTTATTATTTGGGTCAATTGGGAGGAGTATGAAATCATGGAGTTGATGTATGAGCATAGGAATGGGAATGTAGTGAGGTTTGATCAAGTTTGAGTGAGTTGACTTGGTCAAACCCACTAGGATTTGACTCACCAATGGTTAGGAAGTGTTCAAGTCATGGAATGGAGTGAAATTGAAGACTTGATGAGCTTGCTTTGTTTGGATACACTGGATTGACCCAAATTTTCTTAGGCTCGGTTGACCAAGTTAACTACTAACTAAGTCAGAGAGATCAACCCTGATCAACTCATTAGGAGTGATATTCAAAAAAGTTTAGTGAAGTTTAGAGTTCATTTAAAGCTTGATTAGAGGTAGGTGATATATATGATCAATTGGGCTAGCTTGAACTAGCTCAACTAGGTATTATGGGTCAATTGATAGTTGAATGATTTAATAATGAATGGTCTACCACATGAAGTTCCTAATGAAATAATTTGAGTGATGATTGAGGTCAAGGGGTCAGTACACTATGCAAGGTAATGCACTTAGATACGTGATTGCAGTGTAGGGTTGCAATTGTCCATGCGATCGTAACTTAGTGTGTGTGGGCTTTAGAAGTGATGATTGGTTAGTTTGACTGGATATCCAGGACCGATCGAATCTTGATTTGAATGTATGATTGTTGATTGATTGATGGAACTGTGGGTTGATTAATTGCTTGAAGTGTAAGTTGATTTATTGTCAATTAGATGATTGAATGATTGTATCTTGAATGACTATGAGTGATTGTATGATTAATTATTGATTGACTAATTGATTATTTAAAAATGGTTGAAAGTATATAGGGGGTATGTTTTTTTTTTTTTCCATTATAGAGGGCATAGTTTTTTTTTTAATAGAGTGTATGGTTATGGCTCATTGAAAGCTGATTGTAGGATTGAATGTAGAGATGATTAAAATTCATTGAAGGCTAGATGACTAACAACTATATAATTTTCAACCATCAAGGATAATCAGGAGTTAGGGTAGTTCATGATGGCCTCATACAAAATTGAAATTAACAAATGAACCTCCAATAGGTGTAATGAACTCAAAGAGTAAATTACATGTGTTGGCACTGACCGAAGCGATCAACAGAATTTTGAAGGTGAAGGCTTGGTTAAAAGATCGATTTTCAAACAAGCAAATGCAGGGCTGGCCTAACCGAGAGATTGATTCTCATAGAGAAAATTTTGGACTTTGAATGAGAGATTGATTCCAAAGCAAAGATAAATACCCGAATGGGAGATCAATTCCCATACGAGTGAATTTAGAACCTGACTGATAGATCAATTATCGTACAAAAAGATTTAGACTTTACTGAGAGATTGATTCCCATGTAAAGCTAAATACCAAAATGGAAGATCGATTCCTATATGAGTGAATTTAAAAGCTAGCTGATATATCAATTATCAGATATGGAGATTTAAACTTTGATTGGGAGATCGATTCACAGGAAAAGCTGAATAGCCAAATGATAGATTGATTCCCATATGAGTAAATTTAGAACATGACCAATATTTTGATTATTGGACATGGAGATTTAAACTTGGACTGGGGGATCGATTCCCAGGCAAAGATGAATATCCAAATGGGAGATTAATTGCTAGATGATTAAATTTAGAACCTGATCGATAGCTCAATTATCATATAAGGAGATTTAGACTTTGACTAGGAGAACAATTTTCAGGAAAAACTGAATACCTAAATGGGAGATCAATTCCCATATGAGCAAATTTAAAACCTAGTCGATAGATCGATTGTAGGGCAAGGAGATTTAAACTTTGATTGGGTGATAAATTCCCATATAAAGTTGAATACCCGAATGGGAAATCGATTCCCAGATGAATAAATTTTGAACTTGACTGAGAGATCGATTCTCATATTGGAAGATTTAAATTTTAATTGTGAGATTGATTCTAAGACAAACCTTAATATCCGAAGGGAGATCGATTCCCATATGAGTAAATTTAGAACCTGGTCGATAAATTGATTATCAAACAGGGAGATTTAGACTTTGACCGAGAGTTCAATTCCCAAATGAGGGAATATAAAAACAAGATCTATTGACCAAATTTTGCGATCTAGACCCAATTTACTTGTGAATCTTTAATAACATTGACAATTTAAACATCAAAATTTATTTCATTGAGAAATTCTTGTAATGCATCAACCATTATAATACTTCTTAAGGTATGTCCGTTGATTGGCAACATATGACAATCTCCTTTACAATCTATGAGCTAATAAAATCTTCCTTGGTAAACCTTCTCCACCATGAACAGACCTTCCCAAGTGAGTTTAAATTTACTTTCTATCTTTCGATGGGACAAGATGGGTCTTTGTAGAACCAACATTAAGTTGGATTCTTGGAAAATTCTTGGATGAACCAACTTGTCATGAGCCTGGATCATGTTAGCTTTATACAACTCAAGGACCTTTTGAGCTTGTAGACACTTCTCTTCCAAACATTCGAGTTCTTCTAATTGGAGTTTAGCATTCTGATATGAGGTTATATTGTAATTTACTACAACTCCGAGTTAAGGTTGTTGTACTTCCAAAGGAATAACAACTTCTGGATCGAAGACTAAAGCATATGGTTTTGATTTAGTTGGAGTTCTAAATGTGGCACAATATTCCCACAAAGTTTCAATCAACTTCTCGTGCCATTGATGCTTATTCTCATCTAACATCTTCTTTAATATCTAAACTAGAGTTTTACTAAAGGCCTCTGCCAATCCATTTACGCTAACATAATATATGATAGAGTATCTCCAATCGATGTTGTGACTTCTAGTGAAGTTGTTTATTTTAGTTCTTTTGAATGAAAGACCATTATCTGAGATAATCCAGTGAGGAACACCGAATCAAAACACGATATTTTCCTTTAAGAATTTCATAACATGAAGAACTTTAACTTCTCTCAAAGGAACTGCTTTTGCCTATTTTGAGAAGTAATTTGGAGCTACTAATATGAACCTATGACCTCTGGAGGTTGGAGGATCTATTGGACCAATGATATATGTATCCCAACTTTTAAAAAGACATGGGATAATGGTTGGATGTAGGACATTTGGTAGCTAATGTAAAACTACGTCGTGTACGTAACATTGATGATAACAAAGTGCAACATTCATGCAATCATCTATCATCAACATCCAATAATATCTCATTCATTTTATTTTCATTTTCATCTTTGGCCTAGATTGATGTGCACCACACAATTGAGCATTCACTTCTTCAATGATTTTCTAAGCTTATGATTTATTTAGACACCACAACCTTATATGATTGAATGATCTTCTATATAAGGTGTTCTTAACCAGAGCATATGACAACGATTATATTTTAATTTGATTTGCTATAGATTTGTCATGAGGGAGCTTATTTTCTTACAAGTATTCAATAAAGGGTTTTCTCCAATCTACCAATTCATTGCCTACTGCTAAAATAATATTCAACCCAGTTGTTGATTTTCTATTTATATATTCAATGTCTATAGGAGATAAGACTTGTTGATCTTATACTTCTGTCGAAATCGAATCTTCCTCATGATATATTAGTGCTTTGGATAACTTAGCGAGATTATTTGTTGTAGAATTCTTGTAATAACTTAGCAATGAGAAATCTTGTATAATATTGCATTTGGGATTTGTTCATACAAATTCATCGTATACTGATGATACAGAATCAGAGTTTCTTTCAACACTTCGTAAATTCCAACTACCTAATTAATCACAAGTTATGAATCTCCAAATATATTAATCCTTTTTATCCCATTTTAAAGCATTAATTTTAAGCCAGTTATCAATGCATCGTACTCGACTTTATTGTTCGTACAGGGCTTTGATACATGGTAATAGTAATACATTGAACCTTTATGCGACGTGATGAATACTATACCAATCCCATCTTGCCCTAGGGAAATATCATCTGATGCTCCTTGTTGACTAAAAACAGCACCACCAAAATTAAATTCCTAGGTAGGCTTTGCATTTGAATCTAATTCTAAGATCTATTCATCTAGTAGTTCATCGTTTATCAAACAATCATCTTGCACTAGGTAAGCCACTAGAAAGTCTACTATAGCTTGTCCTTTCACAACACGTAAAGGGATGAATGTAATCTCAAATTAGGATAGAATCATCAGCCATTAGGATAATCTTTCTGATAGCATCGGTCGAGTCATCAAATACTAGTGGGTTTGTTATGGATATCAAGTTTACTCTATGAGATAACATGTAGTGTCGATCAACTTGTGAGCGAGAAATATCAAGGGTAAATAATGCTTCTTGATCGAAGGATGATTTACTTCAGTGGGAAGTAAATGTCTACTCATATAAAAAAGTGTGTTCTCTTTCTCGTTAGCTTGAGCTATTAAGGCACTAAGAGATTCACTTAATGTTATCGTATATAGGATAATGACTTCCCTGGTATAGGAGCAACTAAAACTGGAGGATTTGTGAGATACTGCTTTATGCTGTCAAACATTTTCTGGATATTCTTATCCCACCTAAATGGAGCATCTTTCTTGCACAATGCTACAAATGGCTGACAACTGCCTAAAAAGTTTGATATGAATCGTCTAAGATACGCTAATCGACTTTGGAAAGATCTCAATTGGGTAAGGCTTTTAGGTAGTTGCATTTCTATTATTGCTTTGATTTTATTTGAATCAATTTCAATTTTACGGTGTCAAATCATGAAACTCAAAAATTTCTCTAAAGTAACGCCGAAGGCACTCTTCAAAGGATTCATTTTTAAGTTATATTAATGCAATCTTTGGAAAATAACTCTAAATCATATAAATTATCATCTATTTTGAGACTTTTAATTACTCATTCATTAACATAACACTCCACCTGGTGGTGGATGAGTTCGTAAAAAATCCTTGTCATTTCTTGTTGATAAGTTGCTTTAGCGTTCTTTAATTCAAAAAGGATGACTTCGTAGAAATAGACCCCTATCGGCATTCTGAATGCTAAGTGTTTTTCATCTTCGGGATGCTTCTTGATCTGATTGTATCCAGATGAGCTATCCATAAAGGAGAAGATCACATGCGAGGAAGAAATATCTACCATGAGTTCCAATATAGAAAGTGAAAACACATCTTTAGGAAATGCCTTGTTTAAATAACTAAAATAGATACATACATGTATTTGACTATTCTTCTTAACTGGAATGATGCTAGCTAACCAGGTTAGATATTTCTCCTCCCCAATAAAACTAAAATTGATTAGCTTCTTGACTTCGCCTACAACTTGCTACTCGATGTCAAGTCACATTCATCGAGGCGTTTGTTTTATTGGAACCATTTCTAATTGAATCACCAACTTGTAAACTGCTATGTCTGGAAATAATTTGGGCATCTCTTCATAACTCCAGGAGAAACTGTCTTAAAATTCTGATAATAACTCTATCATGTTGTTCGCCTCATCCTCATTCAACAAAGAGCTGATGAAAATCAAATGTGGGGTCTTCTTTAGTGCCCAAATTTTTTTCTTTTAGATCGTCAATCGTAGATTTAATACCCTCTTCAAATTTTGAAAGTGCATCCCCAACTTTCCAGTCGTTGAGATCCTCTGAGTTTCTAAACATAGTTCATTAAAAGATTTAAATTTTTCATGAATAAACTATGATACTCCATATTATTTGATATTATTAAGTAATATTCATCATCATCAAATGAACGTAGTAGAGTAGCAAAGCCAACAATCAATATTGATTTGTATTTATGGTATTTTGTAGTCCATAGGTGTTCAAATTGTTGTGCTTCATCACTAGTCTAATTTGAAGGTGTTAAACTTAGCAAATTTATTTACACAATTTAAATACCAATCAAAAGAAAGTTCTTTTATCTCATCCATGAATGGATCATCGAGGGTTACATCAATTTTTTGGGATTTTATTGGTGGAAGGTACTAATATATTGGGTTTACAATCTGAATCTAAAGGAAATGAGACTTTCACCTCCAACCTCTTTACATTATTTTTGGATAGTGGGGTTAAAGTAATATTTTTCACATACCTTTTTAACTTCTCCATGGTGGGCAAGTTCAAATTGTCTTCCCTAGTGACTTGGACCCCGTCCTCGTCGCTATCAATTTCCATGGAGATCTTAAATTTTGACCGAGTTATAAACTTCCTATATTCTATAGCCTTTGTGTCTTTCTTAAACATATAAGATTCTTCATTTAAACTAGATTCCAAATTAATATGTATTATAGGCTCCTCTGTTTTCATATATTTATTTTCATTTTCTTGTATCATTTAGTTTTGTCATCCTCAACCTCTCCCTCTAGATCGTTATGACATTGTACCACCTCTTTGTGAGGGAGGGGCAGGCGACCAACGAAAGTCGTGTTCAAGATCAAAACACTATTATTTTTTCCTTTTCTTCTTCTTTTTCTTTATTTCTTTTTCTTTCAATTCATTCAGTTTGAGATTTTTAGAGAAAATAGTCTGCAGATAGTATGAATCATCTTCATATATACTAACTTCGTGAATAAAAAATGGTTACAAATCACTTTTGATACAGTGCTTTACCCCCTCTTGAGAGTATTTAATACGCTGATAAAGGGTGGATGATACCATTCTATATTCATAGAACCAGGTTCTACCCATGAGAGCATTAAAAGAAGCTTAAGAATTTATTATGTGAAATTTGGCTTCTTTTTTATGGTTTTTATTTCTAGTACCAGGGTTATCTATTGGAGTTAGTTCAGGGTAGGAATTATCTATGCACATGTAGCTACAATTTCTAAAACGTTAGACACTATTGGAGTTAGTTCAGGATCAGAATCATCTATGCAAGTGGAAGAACATGATGAAAATTTTATTAATGATAGTAATGCACCAGGGATTAAGAATATAAATTTAATTGGAAGATAAAATAATTTTTATTTTAATACATATAATCCAGGTTGGAGGAACCACCCTAATTTTAGTTGGTTAAATAATATTTGTGGTAAAAAATCAGTGGAATGCAGGTCAATCAAATTAAGGAGAAAATTGGAATAATTTTTAACAACCTACAGGAAATCCTGGACCTTCGTACCCCTCAGGCTTCGATCAAAATAATCAAGAATATGAAGGCACATTTGGAAGATATAGTTATACAAATGGGAATTAAATTACATGATTAATCCTTAGCCCTTAAAAAAATAAAAAAACAGATAGGGCAACTTATTAGTTTGATCAGCAATCAGAAACTGGAAGAACAATGCAATAATATACAGCTTAGGAGTGGGAAAGATTTAAGAGATCCTTATAATGATAAAGATCATCCTCAAAAGGATAGTGATATTGAAGAAACCATAGAAGTTGAACCTCCTACTTAATAACTTGGACATATCTAAGAAACTAGTAGAACCATTAGCAAGGTTTTATAGAGATCACTACCACCTTTTCTCCAAAGGTTGATCAAACATAACTTTGATAAGCAATTCTCTAGGTACTTAGAAATGTTTAAAAAATTAACCATCAGCATACCCTTTTCTGAATCCTTAGAGAAGATGTCCACCTATGCTAAATTCATGAAGAAAATTTTGAATAAGAAAAGAAAGTTAGGAGAATTTAAAATTGTAGCTTTAACTGAGAACTATAGTGCACTTATTCAAAAGAAACTTTTTGAAAAATTGAAAGACCCTATCAACTTCACTATTCCCATGATAATAGGAGGCAAATTTTGTGGTAGAGCTCTGTGTAATTTAGGATTTAGCATAAATCTTATTCCCCTATTCATTTTCAAATGATTGGATGTAGGAGGATTCAACCCACTACTGTTACCCTTCAGCTGGCTGATAGGTCTTTCATTTATCCTAAAGGGGTGGTAGAAGATATCCTTGTTAAGGTAGATAAGTTTATTTTCCTTGTTAATTTTATTGTCTTAAACATGGAATATGATAGGGAGATATCAATTATTTTGGGGAGACCTCTCTTAGCAACAGAGAAAGCTATGACTGATGTTCATAAAAGCAAATTAAATATGAGGGTTAAAGATCAAGAGGTTGCCATTGATGTTCTTAAAATCATAAAATTTCCCCATGAAAAGAATAGAGATTATTTTAGAATTGATCTAAAAGAAACTCGAGCATAGAGCTTTAAGGAAGAATTGTTAGGGAAAAACTCTTTGAGTGAAGATTTTAAGGGAAATGGTGAGAACTTAGGAGAATTTATTCAATCTATTGGTGATACTGTTGAAATGTTTAGAGGGGAGTTTGAAACCCTATATAGTCTATATGTGAGAAGAACCTTAAGACCATATGTAGAGGAAGCCCCTGTTTTAGAACTTAAGGTTTTGTCTAGCCATCTTAAGTATGTTTTTTAAGGAAAAGATTCAACTTTGTCTATAATAATTTCTACAAGCTTAGAAGAGGGCAAGCTGATTAGTGTTTTAGAAAATTATGAGAAGGCTTTTGGTTGGTCTATTATTGATATTAAAAAAATTAGCCCCACACTATGTATTCATAGAATCTTAATAGATGCTAATTAAATATCAAAAGCTGATCCTCACACAAGATAACTCTATCTATGAAAGAGATTGTTAAAAAAGAAAAAAGTTAAATAACTAGATGCTGAAATTATCTATCCCATTTCAAATTGTGCTTAGGTAAGTCCAAATCAATGTATACCTAAGAAGGGTGGTATGAATGTAGTATCCAATGAATTTAATGAACTTATTCCCACTAGGACAATCAGTAGTTGTAGAATCTATAAAAACTATAAGATGTGAAACAAAGCACTTAGGAAAGATCATTTCTCTTTGCATTTCCTTGATCAAATGTTGTTGGATAGGTTGGTAGGATACTCTTTTTATTATTTCTTAGATGGATATTTAAGGTATCACCAGATTCTTGTAGTACATAAGGACCAGGACAAAACTACTTTTACTAGTCCTTATGGGAATTATTCCTTTAGAAGAATGCATTTTGGTCTTTTGTAATTCATCTGCTACTGTTCATATATATATACTATCTATTTTTTCAAATTTAATTGAGCAAAGTATTAAAATTTTTATGGATGATTTTTTTTGTATTTGGTACTACATTTGATTCCTGTCTTAATTATTTAAAATCTATAATTAAAGGATGTGACAAAATAAATTTAGTACTAATGGCATAAGATCTCTAAGCAAGGACTCGAAATGAATAAGGTGAAACTTCAAGTCATAGAGAAACTGCCTCCACCCACTAGTTAAAGGAATTATGAGCTTTTCTAGGCATGCGTAATTTTATAGAAGACTTATAAAGGTTTTTCAAAAATCGCTAAACCATTATGTCATTTGTTAGAAAAAGTTGTTCCTTTTATTTTTGATGCTGCATGTCTTGATGCATTTAAAACTTTGAAATAATATTTGATTTTGCAAGTGTTATTATTGCTCTTGATTGGCCTTTGCCTTTTATTATCATGTGTGATGCAATTGATTTTGGTGTTTTTTTTTTATAGTGAAAAGAACATTGTCTAACTGATTTTGGTGTAGGTGCAATTCTTGGTCAAAACCAGGATAAAAAATTTCATATTATTTTCTATGCTAGTAAAACTTTAAATGCTACACAATGCAACTACACTAGAAAAGAACTACTAGCCATTATCTTTACTTCTGATAAATTTTGATCTTATTTGATTGGCAAAAAAATAATATTATACAATGATCACTCTGCAATCAAATATTTATGACCAAAAAGGACACCAAACCTAGATTGTTGAGTTGAATTCTTTTATTACACGAATTTTATGTAAAAGTTTTAGATAGAAAAAGAGCTAAAAATCAAATTGCTATTCATTTATCAAGACTGACAATTGAAGAACCTAAATCTAATGAACTTGAATTTAATAAGTTTTTTTTTTGATGAGCAACTTTTTGCTTTGCATATGAGTAGATTGCCTTAGTATGCTGATAGTCAATTTCATTATTAGTAGCGTGCTTCCAATTGATTTATCTTCTACTAAGAAAAGAAATTTTGTATGATGTTAAATATTAATTTTGAAATAAACCACATTTATTCAAAGCTTGTAATGCTCAAATTATTAGTATATGTGTCCCTGAAAAAACAAATAAAACCTATAATTAGGGAATGTAATAAATTTCACTCTAAGCCATTCACAATGAGGTACAACAAAAGTATTCAACTCTTCCTCTAGCTCTCACATTAACGGGGTTTATCCTCAACAAATTAGAAGGAAATACATTAATAACTTCATCTATTTTAATTGAAGACAAATCTCTAAACATTTTAAAATTTTCATCCTCATTGTCTAATCCACCCCCTGATATAGTTAATAACCATAAAACTAACTCTAGAGGCATATTTGAGGACTGATCTAAAATATTTGAACCACATCAACTTCATGATCTGAATCAATTTTTAAATTGTAGTAGTAAAAAAATACAAGCATCTTTAGAGTTAAATGAATCTCTATATAATGGTATTTAGCTTTCTTCTTCTTGACATTGTGCCATTGTTCCCCTCTTGCAAAGAAAAAGGGATAGGAACTTGTTGCATAACTTGTCAAATTGTCTTAATATGGTTACTTGAGGCTTCATTTGGGACGCCTTTCTAACTGCTTCTTAAATACTTTTTAATACAAAAATTAAAACTTTCGTACTAAAAAGATGCTTTAAAAAGTAGCAAGAAAGTCGTCTCAAACAAAGCCTGAATCTTCTTTTCGATAGTGAACTTTGCTAGCAGATAATGATCTCCATCTTAGTAAGATGCCACCTTAATGATTCAAGATTTTCTCAAATATAATACTAAACGCCATTATGCTCCTATTTGATGCATTGGTGTAAAGTAACAAAACACTATAATATATTCATGCAGATAAGATCAACCAAAAAGATATGTGCCCAACATCTAAGACAGAACATTGCCCCAAGTTAAAGGACTCCAACAAGAAGCAGCAAGGCAATTTATGAGCATTGTACATACCAGCTTCGTTGAAAGTTTCCTCAAACGCACTACGACATCATATCAACTTTATGAAGGTGCAGAACATCAACCTTGCCATGTAGCTGGTCAAGTTGCGGTAACAAATGAATTTCTTCAGTTATAATTTCATTTTCTTTTGGCTACAACACACGAGGTGGGAGAACTTAATACTTCAAAGTTGAATCTCTACAAAACCTGCAAAAGAAAGAACGAAACGTGAACATATCTAACATGTTCATTCTCTGTATTAATTCCTTACATTTGACAAACTCCATTCCCTCACATTTCCTTAATTTAGGGATTCAATTCTCTGAAATGATTACTACTTGATGCTTAAATTTATGTAGGAAACTTCGATCCTCAAATCCTCTATACAATTCTCTACATAATGCAAAGATAATGCCACTTCAATGATCTAAATCACACTCTGTACAAAAATTATATCATATGAGTGCATGCTTAAGGTTCTATTTGGAACGATTTTCTTACTGTTTTTTAAAGCAGTATTCTAGCAAAAATATAAAATTTTTGTACTAAAAAACTGTTTTAAGTAGTAAGAAAGGCATCCCAAATGAAGCCTAAGAGCTATCTTGCTTTGGCTTCTTGCTTAATTCCGAATACCGCCCGCCCATCAGTTGCAGAATCTCTTCCCACAATAACGAACAGGAATCTGCAGAAACCCCAGCAATAAGATGAGAGCTACAAGCTGCAACTATCCAATAATCTGATTCAATCTCTTCTTTCAACTGATCCAACTGCCACCCTGCATACCCTACAAAGAATCTAAAATCCTGTGCTCTCAACACTCCCTTCTTCACCAGTGCTGCTGCATCATCTAAGCTGTTTCTGGCACCGAAGCGAATGCCGGGGATGACTTGTTCCAGGCTAGGTAGAGGGGAAGTTTCACCACTTCTAAGCAAGAACATGCTCGAATCAAGTGGTCCACCAAAGTTAAGAGAGCAGTCTGCAAATGTAGAAGCAAGGTCTGGATTTGAAGGTTTAATATGTTTGATCTTCTTGTGGAGGGGACGATTGATGATGACGCCAAAAGGACCCTCTTCTCGGTCTCTGGTACCAGATCTTAGAAGAAGGACAACGGTTCTTTCAAAGCTTCGCACGCCATCAAGCTTCTCAGTGGCAACCAAGACGCATCCGGTCTCGGGCATTGGAAGAGGGTGTGCCCACTTAGTACCTGACTGTTGAGCAAATCCACTAGCCTTGTTATCATGAGTAGGAGAATCTGAGTCTAGCAGGTTCACCTGGATGTACAGTTCAAAAGGATTATTTCACAGAGCAGACTTCATTATTCCTGAATGTATGTAGAGTGATTTGTAATTGAAAATCTGAACATGTAGGAAGTTGGAATTTCCTAATTAAGCTGATGAGTTTATCACGATTTTGCTCAATTAATTATGAGAAGTATACTATTAAGTACAGGAACCGCAGACATCTTCAATTGGCAAATCAGCCGCCGATGCATCGACTTCAAGTGTTGAGGCCAAGCAAGAATAAAAAGCGAACTACTGTACAAATAATGACTAGAACAAAAATCCATAATTTTCAAGAGGATGTCATCAATCAGCTATGAAGACATCTGTGCAAGACCATGCCGATTGTCATTTTAATCGAACTGGTGTGCATTTATCACCATTCTTTCTTAAAATATCACAAAGGATAATTCTGTTTAAATTACTGGAAGTACTTCACTGCCTTCTAAAGGGGAAATTATTGGGTTCGGACATCGGACAACGTCCGGAGCCCAATAAAAATGCGCCACATCACCTCATACTCGGTACTGAGCTCAGTACTCCACGATAACAAGCAGTACTGAGCTCGGTACTGAGTACTGCTCAGTACCGAGCTCAGTACCGCTCGATACTGTGGAGTACCGAACTCAATACTTCACAATACCGAGTTCAGTATTACTTGGTACAATGAAGTACCGAACGGTAACCTGTGTCCGGTGTCCGAACCCAATAATCTCTCCTTCTAAAGTCCTAGCCATGTTTCATCCCAAGAGTTAGGTGGGAGGGGAGAATTTCTTTAGAGAATTAAGATATCTATGATAAATGCTTAGTTGCTAGAGGCATCAACATCAGACCTTTATACAAGTATATATACTTGTTTCATGGGGTTATGCAAACTTACCTGCTCCCGTGCAACAAGACTTGCTCTAAAATCTCTCCAGTCTGACAATATGTTCTTAGGCCTGAGGGACTGATCATCAGATTTTGATCCATCAGGGTCTGGATTGGATTGCTCGGGACCATCACCCCTGGGGAAGGATGGGTCATTGTTTCCTGCAAATATGAATTAAAACTGCGTTAGTGCTAAATCCTCATTTATGCCTTCAACCTCTCTATATTGCTAAGTAAAGCAATGATAACCAATGACAAGCATTCCAAATACTTCATCAAAAAATGGAGGATTCAATCTATTCAATAATTAAAAAATGTTCATCATAAAGGTAAATCATAATACAACAACAACAACATCAAGCTTTTATCCCACTATGTGGGGTCGGCTACATGACTCTTTTTTCTCCATTGTATCCTATTAAGAGTCAAATTCTATTTAAATCTAATAAAGAAAAATCATTTTCAATATTTTCTAACCAAATCTTTTTATGTCTACCTATATCTTTCTTAACATAAGCCAAATCCAATACATCTACTTTCCTAACCGGATCATCGGAAAACCGCCGTTTATGTGACCAAATCATCTAAGGCAACTCACTCTAATCTTATCTTCCACAGGAGCTACCCCAACCTTTTCATGTAAATGCTCATTTTGAATCCTCTCTAAGAGTAAAGCCACTCATCCACCAGAGGTAAATCATTATACATACAAAATTTTTTTAAAAGACAAAATAGAAAGATATGCAGAAATAGGTGCCTTTATACAGTTATGCTAACCACATTGTTCGGTAAATTCTAAGAGATCTATGTTTTCAAGGTATGATAGGGTTGTCCAAAAAATCTTCATTCACGAATAACTTGTCTTTGGCTCGATTAAATGCTTGTTTGACTTGATAGTTAAGCGAATCAAACAAGAATAGATATTTTGAGCTCAAATTTTAAATGAACCAAACAAAATAAAAGCTCCGTTCAATCATATTTGACTACTATATGCTCAAAATAATTATTTAACAATATAGAACTATTGATACAATTTTGTCATACTTGGATCGAGTCGAATCAAACACAATTAGGCCCAATTGAGTTCGATCAACTCAAATTGAACCCAAATTGAGTTTAATTGAACCTAAATTAAATCAAATCAATCCAGATCAACTCAAATTGATCCTAATCGAACACAATTTGAACTCGATTCAATATGATTGATTCAATTTAAGGAAAATCAAGAAATTCAATCAAACAGCTTGAATATAATATCCAAATACTTAAAATAAATTTAAGTAAAATATTAGTATAGCTATTAAATCAATAACTGATTATTAATAAAGCCGCTATTAATATAATATTTAATGTCATACTAAGCATTAGCTCCATTAATAGCTAATTCATTGTAATCTATTTTCAGAAAATTCCACTAAGGCTTGCATGCATTGGCTTATGAATTCATTACTCTATCCACGGTTAGCAATGAAGGAAAGTGACTTAGTGGAGCTATGAGTGGAATATTAGTATAAGGTAATCAGTTAAAAACCTTAAGCTATTTTCCTTACATCCGTTACTCTAAGGGGAGCTGCTGGTTGCATGCTTGAGCGAGGTAAGAAGTGTTGCTGCTGCCTAAAGAAAATTTTGAGCTGAGAGGGGCAAGTGCTGCTGGACAGAACTCATACAGGCTGCTATGGGGGAGAATTTCAAAAAATCTCAGCAAAGAAAGGTAAGATAAAGCAGTTAGGTGCTGTAGTTGTGGTTGAAATTGTTATTTGGCTGAAATTGTGTTCTTTGCTTCAATTAGGTAGTGTTTTTACTGATTCTTACTAAAAACAGTTAGGAAATGAATATAGTTTTGCTGAATTCAGGTATATGAATCCAAATAGAGGCGGTAGGGTTGCTAAAATTTGTTAAAATCAGTGGGCCAGTGTGAAATTCAGCGGAGATAAGGGACTGCTGCTGTATTTCAATAAAAAGGGCTGCTGCAGTGGGATGAAATTGAGTAGGAGCTGCTATAGTAGTGGGCAATCAATGAGAAAAGGAGAGGAAAAACTTCAGAAAACAGTAAGGTAAAAAAGAAGTAAAGGTAAGAGCTATAATTTTGTTATAATCAGTAAGAAATATACTTAATTATTAGTGTCATGAATGGGGGTTTGCTAGAATTCAGGTTCTCTGCAAACATTATTTGGGTGTTGTTATTCAGCTGTTGAAGCTAGTGGAGAAAAGGAAGAAGAGGAAATTAGAGGGGAGCAACATTGTGAATGAGGAGAAATTTAATAGAGGTTGCTTACAGAAAAAAAGATGGCAAAGTATTGTAGAAGAACCAATTGACAACGAGGTGACATGCCCAACCGATGCATAAGAAATAGTAAAAAGTTTATATAATTGCAAATTAATATTTATCAAGTTTATAATAGCATTTATTTCTCATGATAACATGTATTTCAATTTGTTCAATTGCTTCATATGTGGATTACATATGTAGTTGATTCCAACTTATATAAATTGTTGGATATAATTATGAAAATGAACCTGAAATGAAGAAGAGTATAAAGTGTTTTAAGTCATATGGTGGGAGATAAGCCCGCACAAGTAAAGGCGAAAGACCTGACGAGGTAAGTCTGTGATGCCCCATAATCTAAATTGAAAGAATAATTCTTTTAATATTTTAATAAATAACAACTAGAGCTATCTAATATCATCTATCAATAATAAATAACAAAATAGATTCTATAATTTAAAACATTAATGTACACATCTGTATTTATTCCCAAAAATCCTATACACTACTCAGGATCTATGCAATCATATCACAACTCCCTGTCCTGAGTACAAAAGAATAACTATAACAAAAATAAAAAGAACCTGAAAAAGCTTGATCAGTCTCACACTCCTGCTCTCATGCCCACACCTAAAATCATTTAACCACATATAATGAGCTTAAAAAACCCTTGCTTATTTAACAATATACCCGGGCCCATGTGCAGCAGCCCTTGCAAACTTCTCACTGTATTAAGATCATACAGCGTGTCACTTCTAGGGAATAGCCTAACATTAACATAATGTAATAAAAGATTCATGTCATGATTATTCAACAAGTTTGACATTAATTATCGACTACCTAACGTAACCCTCCCGTTGTTGACAATAAATCATAGAATTTAGATCTCTTGAAGGAACCATGGCTAGATGGTATTCTGAATCTGAAAGGGAAACTAAAGGGTTGAAGAAGAAAAGTCATGGAGGAAAGATGCTCTGGAACTTCATCCAAAAGTTGTTATAATAAAGGGTGATGTGATTCATGTTATATTAATCGTATTAAATCAAGAAATAGTTTTCTTTTATACAAAAGTTTGAATGGAAGATCAACATTTTGCACTAAAATAGAAAAATAAAATATTTTGCTTGAAGCTAAACTTGATCTTCTTGCTCCTAAAACAAGCATGAAATGTTGCAGATGGTGAAGAGTAAACCACGCAACGAGACAAACATGAAAATAAAAACAGCAGAAAGTAAAGGGCACCAGGATTTAACATGGAAAAATCTGAAATTGGAAAAAATCACGCAGCCACACTACACCAAGAAATCAACTATGAAAATAGAGAAAAATAAGTACAAATCTCTCTTCTCTGTCACTCGCTCCTTCTCTTCTCACATGCATTGTTCTATCTATCTCAAAATAGAAAAGAAAAAAAAGATAATAACACCAAGGGCCACTCTTGAGAGAAATGAAAAAGGAAAACTATCAAGTCCTCACAACACTGTGGTGCTCAAACCTCTGATCTCCATCCGTCGACGATGTTGTGGCGTCAAATCTAGAGCGTTATGGTGCTCCACTATCTGTCGTTTCTCCCAACAAATTTTGCAGTGTCGAAGCACTCAAGTAGATAGTGCTGGGGTGCTCGGATACACAACACCTGAACCTAAATGAAGGAGGACCCCGCACCCCCCAGTAAGCACGTGAAATTGACTTGAGGTCCGAGACAACTACAATCTGATTGATCATCACAATTAGATTCCACACAGAATTAACATGAACTACAATAAGAAGCAAGCTAGAAAATGCTCACATCACCAACACAACAACATCAACATCAAGCCTTTCTCCAACTACATAGGGTCAACTACATGAATCCTTTTTCTCCATTGTGTCCTGTTAAGAGTCAAATTCTCGTTTAAATTTATCATTTCTAATATTTTCTAACCAAATCTTTTTAGGTCTACCAATACATTTTTTAACATAAGCCAAATGTAATACATTTACTCTCCTAACCGGGTCATCAGAAGACCGTCATTTTATATGACCAAACAATCTAAGAAAACTCTCTCTAATCTTATCTTCCACTAGAGCTATTCCAACTTTTCACGTATTTGCACATTTCATATCCTATCTTTAATAGTAAAGCCACTCATCCACCTCAGCATCCTTGTCTAAGCAACACTTAACTTAATATTATGCTTCTTTTGTCTAAGCATTGCAGGTCTTACCACCATCTTATAAAATTTTTTTCTCAAGTTTGAAGAGGACATTTCAATCACACAACAAGTTTGATGCATTCCTCCATTTCAACTATCCAACTTGAATTCTAATAATAATATCCCCATCTATTTCACCATCACCCTAAACAATAGACCCAATATATCTAAAAAGTGTACTCTTATTAATGACTTGATCGCCCAAAGTCACAATCCTCCCACTAGATCTATTACTACTAAAACTATACTCCAAATATTCGATTTTAGATCTACTCAGATGAAAACCTTTGGACTCAACGATTGACCTCCATAATTTAAGTTTACCTCACCTCCCTCTTAGTCTTATCAACAAGAAGAATATCATCAACAAAAAGCACACACTAGGGTACAACTTCTTGCAAATATTTAGTAAGAACATTCATAACTAAATAAAAAAAGATATAAGGTTTAAGGCTGATACTTGATATAATCCAACTGAAATAGGAAAATAATTGGTAAATAAATATCATAAGTAAATCCTCCTTATTCTCTCTATAGTTCTCCATCAAACATCTCAATAAATGCATAGTTTCCATAGTAGACCTACCGAACATGAATCCAAATTGATTTTGAGAAATATTAGTATCACATCGTAACCTATGCTTCATAACTTTCCCATAATTTTGAAGTATGACACATTAACTTAATTCCTTTATAATACGCACAATTTTATGTGTCACATTTATTCTTAAAAATAGGAATCAACACTCATTCCCCACTCTTACATCTTTTTATTCTTCAATATAATATTAAAAAGTTTAGTAAGCCAAGAAATTCCTTCATCTCCTAAGCATTTTCACACCTCTATTACAATATCATCAGATCCAACAGCTTTTCCACACTTCATTTCATTTAAAGCTTCTCTAACTTCAGTTTTACTAATATGTCGATAAAAATAGACAATTTTATTTTCATTTAGGGTTCTAAAGTCACTAAAATCAATCATATTCTCATAATCTTCATTGAAACGTTATGCAAAATATCACCAGCACACACACCAAATGTATATGAAAATATAAATGTCTGATGTAACTATAGTAATCTACATTTACATATATAATATGATTTCAATAGTAGATCAACACATTCCTATTCACATCCAAGTTTTCTATGCGTACTAAAAGATATAAAATCATTTCATGACAAAAGGAACACACATATGTAAATGGTAATGGATCTAAACTCACCTGGGTACCAAAAGTTAAACAGAATTTCTTTATTTATTTATTTTTTAAACTATAACATAATTTATTTCTGCATGCATATGTTCATAGCAGGACCAATAGAGGCATATGACACTTGGCCGATGATTGCTTAAAGAAGTCTGTACCAAATTTGTATTGCTGAAACCAAAAAATAGCGGGTTTCTTACATTTGAAGCCTTTTCTTCATTTGGCACCAATTTTCTTCCCTATTAGTGTTTGGATTTTAGTTCTTGAAGTAATTCACATTAAAATGAGTTGTCAAATCTTGGTCAATTTTATCGAAACTAGCTTGTTTTGAGCTGAATTTTATTATTTTTTGGGCTACAATTACTCATTACTATCCAGCTTCACGTTATTTTTTTTATTATTAAGCATAAGTAATATTTTATTCCTTCATGTTGTTAATTTAATATCATTGTATTGTTTTTAAAAATAAAAAAGAAAAATTGAAAGTGACATCTTGGCCCTCAAGAATGAAACTCAATACTCTACTTTTTAAGGTCAGTTTCAAGAATAAGAACTCAATTTCACCATGTTTCACACAAATAAAAACTAAAACTAACTTCCAGAAATGAGATTAAATTACTTCTAGATAATTACATTGAAAAGAAGTAGCGCTTCATGACAATACCATGGGAAAAATAATCATAATTGATATTATAAGTTGAATAATCATGGGATCCATAAGTCAACCAATCTTGACAGAGATCTTTGAGCATACAGATTAATGATTTTAACAATTACATCGATCCCCTTACAACCATTAAAGTGTAATCCATGTGCCTATTTTTCCTCTTCCAAACATCGGTCTTGATGTGAAACGTATGCATGGAAACAAGAATTGTTTGGGGATTTTAATACAAGATTGTTAAAGCTTTGCTAGTTATAGAATTAATGCGTACCCAAATTAAGTTCTCGGAATTATCAAGTCAAAATTAAGTACGGCATGTGGTCACAACTAGATTAATGGGACAATATCAAATTGACAACATAGAATTAGAAAGTAATGTCATGGAGAGAAACAATAATCCACAATTAACAAATAGAACTTTTCACCTTGGGTCTCTCACTCACTCTCTTGTTGGTGGCACTTGTAATGGAGGAAGATTGAGAGCACCCGAGCGATGCCACTAGGAGACAAATGGCGCACAAAGTGTAGTCCGTTGGAGTGGTAGCCGGTGGCGGGTAGTCCATGGGTTGATTAGAAAGCATCCAACGTTTTATACTTTCTTCCTTGATCATCAAAGACGAAGCCAAGCAAGTATTTTCAAATCTGAAATAAAATCAGATCTCTGGATTTGGAGGGAGGAGTTGGGTGGAGAACTCAAGTCCAATCCCTAGGAGTTCTTGGGTAGAAGAGAAGTCTTCAAAAAGAAATTTCAAATTTTCTGAAACAGAGTTTAGTGAGGAGACACGTGGGAGTAAAATTTCATAACCAAAATGATTTCCCAAAGGAGGAGGAGGCAGCGGGTAAAGAGGGATTAATGGAATTAATGGGAGGCCATTAATGGGGAGAGGGGAGAGGGATCAAAACTGAAACGATTTTCAGTTTTAAAACAAATGGAGGGAAAAATTATTAGAGCTGAATTTGAGGTGTTATTAATGTCAAATTGGAAGGGGAGAAGAGCCCATCAATGGCCGGCCACATGGAGGGGAAAAGAAAGCTTAAGCATTAATCAAATGGGGCCCACACAATTAATGGTATCAGATCTCAATAAAAGGAAGGTTTCCTTTTGTGGGTGCACGTAATAAGCAAACTTTGAAATTCAAATTGAAAATCAAATGCCAGTTTTATTTGCTTGATATGGCTGATTAAAGCAGCAATTAATCAAGCATTAAGTGCTTAATTTCCACGGGTTGGACCACTCAGAGAGAATCGGCGGCAAGGGGCTGCAAGGAGAAAATCTTTCTGTTAGCTGGGGCTCACGGTTTGGGGCTGCTTACGGTGGAGTGGAGGGACGGTGGAGGGGAAGAGGAAGTTGGCTGCTCGGGAGGGATATGGGCCAACGGCCAAAAGCCTGGAGAGTGGCTGGCCGGCGGGAGGAGCAGCAGCCAAGGTGGCCGGCGGCTTGAGTAGCTCAGGTTAGGCGGTAGCAAAGGCAAAGGGGAAGGGAGAGAGGGAAATTTTAAGGATTCGAGCGACCATAAAATTACTACCTTAATTATCTTCACTTTGGATTTCCACAAGATAAATAGTATGAAAACTAGAACTCACAAAGAGATCTAGTCTTCTCCGGCGAACTCACTAAGAGATCTTGGATGGGGGAACTCACAAAGAGAACAAGTAGTAAATTTTCATTCAACAAAAACTAACTATTACATAAGAAAAGAGCCATATATAGGCCTCCAAATGACAAAGAAAAATAAATGACTAAAATGCTCCTTGGGCTACAATAGTGACCAAATACCCATAAGGGCAAAAGCGGAAAGAACTGAAAATAAAATAAACTACTACAAACATGACTCAAAATAAAACTCATGATCGTGGCCGTCGGTCTCCGGCGTCTCCTGATGGTACATGTGTCGACAATACTGACGATGTCCTCATCAGGTCTGTATAGAGACTTTATTCTTTATTTGTAAATAGTTATGATTATTTTTACAAACTTTTAAAGATGACTATATTTACTTCCATACTTTGTATAAAATCAAGTAAAAAAGTTCAAAGAATTTTTTTTAACTTTTCTACATGCTATTATAGTGAAGTTAGTATTTTCTTCTTCCAACATTTGTTTATCTTTCCTTCTTATCATGATTCTTCATTCTCTTCATTATATTTGATTTCTTCGACTTCACTATCAAGAGGTCAATCATCATGAATGATAAAAATCAGACTGAAAGAGAACTTTAGGGGTTAGAAGTCTAATATCGTTTGAACGAGAGAAACTATTTGAAGTGATTCAAAATTAAGAATATTTCTAAAAGCAAAGGGACATATCTATCACATTGTTGATCCACCTCCAACGCAAAAGAATCAAAAGTTACTTTGGGAAGACGCTGATTCCATAATCATAATATGATTGTGGAATACAATGATCCCTAAACTCAATGGACCAAATTGACAATACCCACAAACAAACATACTCAAAAGTGAAGAATGTTAGCCCAATCTACAACATAAAAACTAAGTTTCAACAGCCAAGCAAAACAAACATCATGTTATTATGTTAATGCAATTAAGTATTATTGGCTTAAACAAGATTATTAATAAGATTTCAAGATAACATGTTGTGATGATGCAACAATTTATAAAAATAGAAATTTTATTTGAGTTTTTTTGTTGGACTAAATAATGACTTTGACCAACATGAAGAAAATTCACCATCACTAAAGGAGGTTTTTTTCTTTCATAAGAGCTGAAAAAGGATGGATGATAATGTTGACACTCTAGTCTCTGAAACATCTACTACAACTACAACCAAAAGCCAAGAAAAGGGACTTACTATTGCAAACTCTTTTGCTAAAGAAGAATAAAAGCTTTTTTTCTGAAGCAATATATGGTGCAACTACTGTAAGAAAAAAAAAACACATTGAAAAAAATACTGGAAACTCCATAGAAAATCCCTAGGCTATGGTGAAAATAAAAATAGGTTCCCAATAAGGGTAGGCCTATATTGTGAAATCAGATGGGTTCAATCTAGAACAAATTGACAAACTCAAAAATTTCTTCAACTATCTAAAACAAATCATCGAGAGCATGCTCTCTAGCCCAAAATGATACGATTTCTAACTCTTGTATTTTTAGTATCTTAAATAATTTCCCTCACACCAAGACATAAATTTAGGAGCCATTGACCATATTAGAAACTTTATCAATCTTTTTCAAACCTACAAACCCTATCCCAATAATTGAAAAATAAAACCAGCCGATGATTTTCCAACAACAGTTGTAAGTTAAAGAAATGTTTCAATTTTCTCCAAAGTTACACTTAGTAATGTACTGTATATTCCTCATCTTGTAGTAAATCTTCTATCAATTTATAAAATCATAGAACACCACAATTGAAATGTACTCTTTTTTGTTAACCATTATACATTTTAGGATCTCCCTTCTAGGATGATGATCGAGCAAGCTAAAGAAAAGGTTGGGACCGTTGGGTATATTTTCTTGAAAACAAAACCACTTGTCATGCTCATATATTAACACCTCAATATTTAAGTTATTTGAAAACATCATTATAGGTTATATCATTCCCTCTTTCAAAACTCTACAATTTGCGTTTCCATCTCTTTTTTAAATTTAAACATTAAAAAATTTCATTGCGAAACTTATAAAATTTTCAAACAACACGTTATTTTTCATAAAGTATTTTTATATCATTTAGTCTTTTTTTCTAATCATTCACTCTAACATTTGAGGACCTACCAAAATCCACAATATTTTGATTGTTAAGGGATTTATCACCTTCACTGATGATTGCACTTGAATGACAGGTAATCTTATCAAATAAAAATTTAATGTCACCATTAAACTCGACATTTTTACTGCAACAACAACAACATCTATACTAAAAAAAAAAAAAACAACAACAACAACAACATCTATACCACTACATAGGATCGACTACATGAACCCTTTTGCGTCATTGTGCCTTGTTAATTCTCATTTAAATCTAATAAAAAATGATCATTTCTAATACTTTCTAACCAAGTCTTTTTAAGTCAACATCTACCTTTTTTTAACATAGATCAAATATTATACATCTACTCTCCTAATAGGACCATCGAAAGGCTGATATTTTATGCGAAAAAATCATATAAGGCAACTCTCTCTAATCTTATCTACCACTGAGCAACTCTAAGCATTTCACGTATATACTCGTTTCACATTCTGTCTCTTAAAGTAAAGCACCTCATTCACCTGAGCATACTCATCTCTGCAACACTTAATTTTATGCTTCTCTTTTAATGACCAGCATTTTACACCATAAAGCATTATAGGTCTCACTACCATCTTATATAATTTGAAGGGCTATTTTTCTATCACACAATAGGTTTGATGCATTCCTCCACTTCAAACATCCAACTTGAATTCTACAAAAAATATCCTCATCTATTTCATCATCACTTTAAACAATAGACCTGAGATATCTGAAAGGTGTACTCTTAGTAATGACTTGATCCCCAAAGTCACAATCCCCCCACTAGAATTATTATTACAAAAAATATACTCCATGTATTCGATTTTAGATCTACTCAAATGAAAACCTTTAGACTCAAGGTTGATCTCCATAATTCAAGTTTTCCTTCAACTTCCTCCCTAGTTTTATCAACAAGAAGAAAATCATCAGTAAAAAAGCATACATGAATGTATATCCTCTTGCAAATATTTTGTAAGAACAAGATAGATTGGTCTCTCTATTGGACCGGCCTAGTTCTATGCCCCTTAGCCCTAAGGAAAAAATTTCCTTTTTTTTTTGTGGGTAATGGGGGGGAAGAGGTGAAAGCATTATAGAGATGGTTGTTTTGGGATTTGCTAGATTATTGTATGTTTTAAGTAGGTTGTTTACCCTATGATTCAGTTTTATGCTTTATTTGGTTGAATTTAGATTTGCCTAGGTTGAGAGGGCTCTAGCCATTGGCTTGGGATTTGGGAGAGAAGGATATTCCTTTCTAATTGAAGATCCAAGTGTATCTTGCTTTTTGTCCTTCATAGATCTTTCAATTGAAAGTATTTTTGTGTGTTCTTCTTCCTAGTATTCTTGTTGTCATTCTCTGGTTTTTGCTCAAACTGAATTTCAGTCAAGGTTTTTTTTTTTATTTCTATATTCACTTTGTATGAGAACATCCATGAGTAAAGCAAAAAGTTATGGGCTAAAGCTAATCCTTTATATAATTCAAAAGAAATAGGAAAATAATTGGTAAAACCTACCTTGCATATGAGCATTATTAATTCATTTATTTTCTAAACCTCTCCAAAGCACTTCTCTTGAGACTTTATCATACATTTTCTCTAAATCAATAAATATCATATGTACATCCACCTTATTCTCTATATTTCTTTTCTACATGAGGGAAAAGCATTATGGAGAGGGTTGTTTTGGGATTTGCTAGATTATTGTATGCTTTAAATAGGTTGTTTATCCTAGGATTCCGTTTTATGCTTTGTTTGGTTGAATTTAAATTTGCTTAGGTTGAGAGAGCTTTTGCCGACGGCTAAGTATTCGGGAGAGCGGGATCTTCCTCTCCAATTGAAGATTCAATTGTACCTTGCTTTTTTTCCATCATAGATCTTTCAATAAAAAGTGTACTTGTGTATTCTTCTACATAATTTTCTTGTTGTCGTTCTCTGGATTTTTCTGAAGCGGAATTTCAGCCAAGGTTTTTTTCTCAATTTTTGCATCCACTCCATATCAGAACATCCATGAATAAAGCAAAAAAATATGGGTTAAAGCTAATCCTTGATGTAATTCAAATGAAATAGGAAAATACTTGGTAAACCCTCTCTTGAATATAAGCATTATTAATTCATTTCTTTTCTAGAACTCTCCAAAGAAGTTCTCTTGAGACTTTATCATATGTTTTCTCTAAATCAATAATATCATATGTACATCCTCATTCTCTTAAAGGATTCATGTCATTATTGTTCGACAAGTTTTACGCTGGCTGTTGACTACCTAACGCAACCCTCCACTTTTAATCGGCCTTCTGATGACCCGATTAAAAATAAGAATCTTTGTTATAAAAATTAGTTTAATTTTAAAAATTCTGAAGTTAGAGAGGCTTTAAAGAAAATGAAGGGTGGAAAAGCTGTTGGACCTGATGATATTGCAATAGAGGTGTGTAAATGCTTAGGAGATGAAGGAATTTCATGGCTTATTAAACTTTTTAATACTATTTTGAAGACTAAAAAGATGTCAGATGAGTGGAGAATGAGTGTGTTAATTCCTATTTTTAAGAATAAAGGTGATGCACAAGATTGTGCGAATTATAGAGGTATTAAGTTAATGTGTCATACTTTAAAACTATGTGAGCGAGTTATGGAGCATAGGTTCGGCGTGATACTAATGTTTCTCAAAATCAATTTGGATTCATGTCGGGTAGGTCGACTATGGAAGCCATACATTTATTAAGAGGTTTGATGGAGAAATATAGAGAAAATAAGGATGATCTACATATGATATTTATTGATTTAGAAAAAGCATATGATAAAGTTCCAAGAGAAGTGCTATGGAGAGTTCTTGAAAAGAAAGGAGTCAATAATGCTTATATTCAAATCATTAAAGATATGTATGCAGGAGCTATTACTTGTGTTCAAACACAAGGTGGACAGACCAAGTATTTCCCTATTTCGGTTGGGTTACATCAAGGATCAGCCTTAAGCCCATATCTTTTTGCTTTAGTCATGGATGTCCTCACTAGACATTTGCAAGAGGATGTACCTTGGTGTATGCTTTTTGCTGATGATATTCTTCTTGTTGATAAGACTATAGAGGGAGTTGAAGGTAAACTTGAATTATGGAGGTCAACCTTAGAGTCTAAAGATTTTCGCTTGAGTAGATCTAAAACGGAATATATGGAGTGTAATTTTAGTAGTAATAAACCTAGGGAGGGGATTATGACTTTGGGCAATCAAGTCATTAATAAGAGTACACGTTTTAGATATCTTGGATCTATTGTTCAGAGTGATGGTGAAATGGACGGGGATATTATCAGCAGAATTCAAGTTGGATGGTTGAAGTGGAGGAATGCATCGGGCTTGTTATGTGATAGAAATGTACCCATCAAACTTAAGGGAAAATTCTATAAGATGGTAGTGAGGCCTGCAATGCTTTATGGTGCCGAATGTTGGCCATTAAAAGAGAAGCATAATACTAAGTTAAGTGTGGCAGAGATGAGGATGCTCAGGTGGATGAGTGGCTTTAACCTTAGAGATAAGATACGAAATGAGCATATATGTGAAAAGGTTGGAGTAGCTCTAGTAGAAGATAAGATTAGAGAGCCGTAGATGGTTTGGTCACATAAAACGGCGGCCTTCTGATGACCCGGTTAGGAGAGTAGAGGTATTAGATTTGACTTATGTTAGGAAAGGTAGGGGTAGACCTAAAAAGACTTGGCTAGAAAATATTATGAATGACCTTTCTTTATTAGATTTAAACGAGAATTTGACTTTTAATAGGACACAATGGAGAAAAAGGATTCATGTAGCCGACCCCACGTAGTGGGATAAAGGCTTGATGTTGTTGTTATTGTTGTTGTACATCCTCATTCTCTATATTTCTTTTCTATAAGAGGGAAAAGTAATATGGAGAGGATTGTTTTGGGATTTGCTAGATTATTGTATGCTTTAAATAGGTTGTTTACCCTAGGATTATGTTTTAAGATTTATTTGGTTGAATTTAAATTTGCTTAGGTTGAGAGGCCTCAAGCCAATGGCTAAGGGTTTGGAAGAGTGGAATATTCCTCTCCAATTGAACATCCAATTATATCTTGCTTTTTTTCCTTCATAGATCTTTCAATAAAAAGTATTCTTGTATATTCATCTTCCTAATTTTCTTATTGGCGTTCTCTGGTTTTTGCTGAAATTAAATTTCAGACAAGGTTTTTGTTTTCTCAATTTCTGCATCGACTTCATATCAGAACATCCATGACTAAAGCAAAAAGATATGGGTTAAAGTTAATCCTTGATGTAATTCAAATGAAATATGAAAATACTTGGTCAAACCTCTCTTGAATATAAGCATTATTAATTCATTTCTTTTCTAGAACTCTCCAAAGCACTTCTCTTGAGACTTTATCATATGTTTTCTCTAAATCAATAAATATCATATGTGCATCCTCCTTATTCTCTCTATATTTCTTTTCTATAGGAAGGAAAAGCATTATGAAGAGGGTTCTTTTGGGATTTGCTAGATTATTCTATGCTTTAAGTAGGTTGTTTACCCTAGGATTCAATTTTATGCTTTGTTTGGTTGATTTGCTTAGGTTGAGAGGGCTCTAGTCGGCGGCTAGGGATTTGGGAGAGCAAGATCAACCTCTCCAATTGAAGATCCAATTGTATCTTGCTTTTTTTCCTTCATAGATTTTTCAATAAAAATTGTTCTTGTTCCTAGTTTTCTTGTCGCCGTTCTTTGATTTTTGCTGAAACTGAATTTCATCCAAGGTTTTTTTTTCTAAATTTTTGCATCCACTTCATATCAGAACATGCATGACTAAAGAGAAAAGATATGGGTTCAAGCAAATTCTTGATGTAATTCAAATGACATAGGAAAATAGTTGGTCAAACCTCTCTTGAATATAAGCATTATTGATTCCTTTCTATTCTAGAACTCTCCAAAGCACTTCTCTTAGAAACTTTATCATATGTTTTATCTAAATCAATTAATATCATATGTATATCCTCCTTATTCTCTCTACACTTATCCATTAAATCTCTCAATAAATAATAAATATATAACTTTCATAGTAAACCTACCCGGCATAAATCCAAATTGATTATGAGAAACATTAGTATCATGTCCTAACCTATGCTCAATAACTTTCTCCAATAATTTTGATGCATAACACATTGACTTAAATCCTCCATAATTTGCACACTCTTGTGCATCACTCTATTCTTACTAATAGAAATCAACACGCTCCACTCATATGTCCTTTTCTTTAATCTTCAAAATAATATAGAAAAGTTAGTAAGACAAAAAATTTCTTCATCTCCTAAGCATTTTCACACCGCTATTAGAATATCATCAGGTCCAACTTTTTCGCACTTCATTTTCTTCAAAACCTCTCAAACTTCGCTTTACTAATACGACGATAAAAACAAAAACCATTGTTTTCAATTAGAAGTCTAAAGTTACTAAAGTCAATCATATTCTCACAATCTTCATTAAAAAGCTTATCAAAATATCTTATTCACTTTTGTTGAATATCCTTACCAAAAAAATAATTTTTGATCTTCATCCTTAATACACTTCACTTGAACTAAATTTTGTCTTCTCCTATTTCTTTGCTCAACTAACTTATATCTTTCGCCCTCCTTAATATTTAATATATTATATAAATCATTAAATGCTAAATTTTTTTAATCACATATTACTTTCTTAGACTATTTACGGGCATCTTTATATCTTCCCTAATTTTTTGAGCTTTTATAATTAAACTAATTTTTATAACAAAATTTCTTTTTTTTTTATATTTTCTTGCACATTTTTATTTCCACCACCAACTATTTTTTCAATTAAATTTTTTTTCATTGGATACTTCAAGCACATCTTTTGCAATATTTTTAATAACATTAGTTACTTTTTAATCCATAACATTAGCTTCCTCATACTTGGTCAAAATCTTAAGATCATGAATCTTACTTTCAAATATATTTTGTAAATGTTTCTTCAAAAGCCCCTACCTAATCTTAAGATAATATTTTACTTTTTTTTTAATATTTCGTCCATTCATCTTAAAGTACAAAACTAATAAGTAATGCAAGATATATAACCTTTTACTCAAAATAACTTTTCAAGCTTCGCAATCTAAACGATCTATTTTTCTTATAAGAAATTATCAATTTAAGTTTTATTATATTCATTCTTATAAGTGATGAGATATTTCTCTTTTATTTTATAAGTTATTAGCAATTACAAAATCATAAACTAGAGCAAAATCTAATATGATCATACCACCTTTAGTAGTTGCTCCAAACTCAAAGCCACTATGAATGCTCTTAAAATCTTCTACCACTCTACAAACATGTCTTTTAAATCTCCTCCAAAAAAACTATTTCTACAAGAAAAATCTTTTGTATTAATTCATTTAAGGCATTCTAAACTTTTAATTTTAAACATATCCAAACATACTTGAAGAGCATAAGCACTTCTAATATAAATAACCTTAGCATCAACAGCAATCTTTAAAACTATAATTTCAACTTCAATTTTATCAATTTCTACAATATTACGCATCAAACTTTTATCTATAATCACACCTACTTCATTTCGAGTATTGACTCCAGCCTTAATACTATAATTTAAACACTAAAACTATCAATCTCCTTAGCCTTCTCTCCAACCTATTAAGTTTCCTAAATACATAGAATATTAATTTTTCTATGAATCGTAATTTTTATTAATACTATTAATTTTCCTATAAGAGAACTTATATTCATGGTTCCTATTATAATTCTAGTTTTATAGACTTGCTTCTTTGCCCACATCCGTCTATGATGTAAGAACCCTTGCTTTTTTAACTAGGCATTGGTGCAACGGCCCTTACACACTTCTCACTATATTCAGGCCAAACAACACATTTCTTTCAAGAATCTCCCTAGCATTAACATAATGTATTAAGGGATTCATAAATGATTATTCCACAAGTTTTTTTATGGTTGTCGACTACCTAATGCAACCCTTCACTTTTCTCATCCAGGGCTTCGGCCTGACAACGGCAATGTTTGCTTCTTATTACTTTAACCACACATAATCATCTTTTTTGCATAAAGAATGTATAATCCACCAATCCTCATATCCTAGCACTGCTCAACAAGATGACGTGACAAAAAGAAAAATTCATCATCTAAAAGTCAACAAGACTCTTCTCTCACATAATCAAATGTCAAAAGATACTAGGAAGTAGTCCTAACTATCATATATCTAATTAATAAGATGCACTCAAGTCTGACCGGCTTAAAAAATCCCTATAAATTATTTGGTTGAATTCTTCCCCTAAAATAAATTCTTCCGAAAATCATAGTGTATATATAAATCCACAAACAATACAGCAATAAACTTAAGCCTAGAGCTCTCAAATGTATCTTTATCGAGGATTTCTCCACTAAAAAAATGTATAAGTGTAAGCATCTTATCAAAAATTCTTATTTTAAAATATATCACATTTGATAAGAAACAATTTTTTTTCAATTTAAATTATCTTTAAAGGAAGAACTCTCAACTATAAGATAAGCCCAGTTAAGCCTCTATCTTTCATTTTGACATCCCTACAAAGCAAATTAAAAAAAAAAAAAAAAATCCAAACATTGTAACCAATCAAATCTATATAAGGAATAAACTCAGTCAAAAATCTCCAACAAGCTCAAAACTCAAAACATCCATAAATTCTCCTATGTATCTTATAACCTAGTACACGTCTTTTTAAAAATTTTATTCCACTCATAAAATCTTCCTTAGAAATGTCAGCTCTAATTTCATTAGAATACCACAAATTTTATTTAAGGCACCTAAAATTAAGAATTGAAAGGATGTCATGAGAGAAGTTTGGAACGATATAAAGAAAGATTAATTGTCAAAGGATATACTCCATCCTATAATCCACCAATCCTCATATCCTAGCCTGTTAATGGCGAATGGCGCACCATGGCGCAAAGGTTCATTTGGAGCCATGGCGCATAGCGCACGGCGCGGCGCGCGCTATTTTGAACATGGCGCAACCTATATAAAATTTATAAAATAATAAGCATGAATATTAAATATTATTAAAAATGAAAGACAAGCTATCATAATAATAAAAGACAACCATAACATATATAAGTTCGACTAAGTAACATTCAAATATCTCATAATTCAAATACTACAATCTTTTTTTTAAAAGATCAAATTAAAATTTAATCTACTCTTCTTGGGAATCATCATCATCAGCAAATGTAAAAAAAGCTTCATTATCTTCTTCAACATTGTCTCCTACTTCATAATCCTCTTCATCACCCTTGGTACCGCTACTTCATAATCCTATAAGAACTGAATCTGACATTTTATGATCACCTAAAAGCAAACAAATTTAGATAAAAGAAATATGATATTGTCCAAGAAACATAATATGGGGGCTGCCGGGGGTCCAAGGGGGCGCTGCCCCCTGGCGGGGTTCAACCTAGTTGTACCGAGCGTGTACCTAGTTGTACCGAGCTATACCGAGTGGTACAAAGCATGTAACTAGCGGTACCGAGCATGTACTTAGCAATACCGAGCGTGTACCTAGTTGTACCGAGCTATACCGAGTGGTACAAAGCATGTAACTAGCGGTACCGAGCATGTACTTAGCAATACCGAGCGTGTACCTAGTTGTACCGAGCTGTACCGAGTGGTACAAAGCATGTACCGAGCTGTACTGAGCATGTACTTAGCAATACCGAGCGTGTACCTAGTTGTACCGAGCTGTACCGAGTGGTACAAAGCATGTACCGAGCTGTACTGAGCATGTACTTAGCAATACCGAGCGTGTACCTAGTTGTACCGAGCTGTACCGAGTGGTACAAAGCATGTACCGAGCTGTACCGAGCATGTACCGAGCCGTTGTTGATCTTTAAACATTAACCCAGCAGGAACAAAAAAAAAATCAAATTAAAATACCTGTAAAACCGCTGGATCCTCGAATCATGCCGAGATCGCGTCGATTCGGCGTCGTTCGCATCACTTCCCTGCAAACCCGGCGCAAATCCTGCTCAAAACCAGCGATCTCGCCTCGACCGTGCTCCATCTTCACGCCTATAAAACCCACACGACTCCATTCACTCCTCTACACACACACGAGCTCTCTGCTTCCCGAACTGCTCCTGACCTCCTCTTCTCAACTCCATACGAAAGCCCTGCTCCCGTCGATCTCCTCCCGACTCCAAGCTACAGCCCTCTGACCTCCCTGTCCGACGCCGATCCCCACTCAGCCGAAGCCCCGATCTCCTCTATCTTTGTCCGACCCAACCCAGGAAGCCGCCGCCCCCTTTGCCCGATCTACGGTCCTTCCGTCCAAAGAGAGAGAGAGAGAGAGAGAGAGAGAGAGAGAGAGGAGTGGAAACCCCTACCTCCTTCACAAGCTCCGGCCTCTGCCTCCGCCTCCCTCCTCCGATCGGAAGCAAACAACGGGAGCACGCTGACAGTGAAGGTAACCGCCTCCCTCTCACGCGCTTCTTCAGCTTAACCCCGTGAAACCGAAAGGGGGAGAGGGAGAGGTTATTTTTTATATATATATATATGTATTTATTATAATTATTACTTAATATAATTAAGTATAATTAAATTAGATTTAATTATAATTAATTATGTTAATTATTAATTAATTATGATTAATAATAATTAATTATAATTGATTAAATTAATTATAATTTAATTGTTATTTTTAGTTATAATTAATTAATAATGATTTTAATTAAGTATAATTAATTAAATTTAATTATACTTAATTAAATTAAGTTATAATTAATTACTTTAATTTTAATTAATCAGTATTAATGATAATTAATTAAGTTAATTTTAAATTAACTTTTTTAATTATGATTAATTAAAATTAATTATAATTAATTTAAATTATTAAAAAAAAAAAAGAGTGCTCCCTCTCTCCCTCGATCCTCGAACCAATGCCGTCGACCCGCGCAGGTATAACTCCTAAACCCTAAAACTCCGAGAACCCGTTTCAACGCGTTCGTCGAGACAAAACGACCACCTATACACGCTTTTCTTAGCGTGGTGGGAGGGATTTGGTTGAACACAGAAGAACAACAGAGGACTTGTGAACTGTGGACTTGAACTTAAACAAAATTCGAATGACTCCTAAAGACTAAGTTCAAGTGAAATAAAAATTGAAATCAAATTCAAATGAAAGTGAACATGCATATGAACTTGCAAGAACCGCATGGGACCAAATTTGGGTAATTTGAACATTCAACTGGACTCAAAAGACTGCAGGGGACATAGCACTATGAACTCAGATCGGATTTGGTTCGCACATCAAATATGATTCAAACATTTGGACTCAAGTAAGAACTTGGGTTGGACTCCAGAAGATTAAACAATCATTCCAACATATAATTGAACTCTCAAGGACTCCATAAGACTTTGAACAAGAATGCGAACATGAGATTGAACTCAAAGAACTACAGGGAACTTGAACCAGGACTTAAGCTTGAATAGAGTCTGAA
The DNA here is from genome assembly GCA_016618105.1 of Dendrobium huoshanense. Lineage (NCBI taxonomy): Eukaryota > Viridiplantae > Streptophyta > Magnoliopsida > Asparagales > Orchidaceae > Dendrobium > Dendrobium huoshanense. The sequence goes on along the minus strand of CM028353.1, from coordinate 49,487,762 downwards.
CTCAAAATGAGCACAAGGAATCCGACGACTCAATGTTTGGGAAGAAATTACAACATCCTCACATCAAACACCAATCCAATCACACCTTCTACGGATGTGTTTAATGAAGAATACAACGAATGTAAATGCCCGCTAGTGTCAACAATCATCCGATCGAAGACAAGTACATATATTCCTCGCAACTGAAAGATGGTTGATTAGCAGACTAAGTGCAAATGTCTACGAATGTGAAACGACCTACAAACAAGTGCAAATACACAAAAAAAAACCATCCGAGATTGGTGAAAGGGTGGATCCGATGCAGAAACAATAGATCTTCTACAAAATACTTCCAGGATGTCGTCGTAGAAGACATGTATCCCCTGCAAATAAAGAGGTCAATGAATGAATGAAGGTCATTCATTAAAATCTCAAATAGAAGTGAAATGTTGGTTCACTCACAAGCAACAATACGACTCCTACTCATATATAACAACCAAAAGATCTGCAACACATTCGATCTTTCTACAAAGACAAATGTACGTGCCACATGCCAGCCACTGATGAGTAGATGCAGAAAGACTTTAGTAAATGCAGTATCCTGAAGTCAATTTCAATATATGAATGAATACATCTACCTACCTAGATGCAGCAGTAGCAGATGTACTGAAAAGACCAAGAATCACAACAAAATGCATGTAGAATATGACAAGTACGAGTTCATATGATCCTGAGGCAGGAGATTAGTTAGTGCACTATAACCCGCCTATGAAAATCAACAAGTAGTGCACGACAGTCTACCTGTAAAAAGCAGCGAACAATTCTATCCAGAAGCTGCTACGCCACCGGATCTGCAACATTCGTACAAGCAGACAGAAGGCGTCCGCAACTACAACGTCACGCCACCGGATCTGCAACATTCATACAAGCAGACAGAAGGCGTCTATTCCAAGAATCCCCCTGCACGTGCACTATAAACTGTATACACATAGGTACACTAAAGGGGTATATAAAAATCACCCGCATGGGCCCCGGCGAGCGTGTTATTGGTACACACGTGACGTCTAGGGATGCTGCGCGGGTTGACAAGTGAATTCTAGTTCGAACCCGATCCTCCTATATGGGTCAATAGGAGTCGACAAGGTTCGAACTCTCAAACAAATATACGGTTGCTACGGTCGGTATATTTGTCTTAATACATTCATCTTAGGCCTTTAAGGCTTATAACAAAGAGAATTCACTATCAAGGGCATAAAGCCTAGGAAACTCGATCCTCTGTCGACAGCCCGACAGAGTTGACCGGGTTCAATCCATAAAGAGGAATGATCCCCAAACACCCCGATGATGGCCGTGTTGAATGCAGATCTCAACCGGAGGGGTTCCTAAATATTTTCAATTATCTCCCAAAGTCCATTTCAAATATTCCAAAGCTCCACCCAAATATCCACAAAAATCCAAAAATCCCCAAAATCCAAAGCGCCACAAAAAGCCCAAATTCCATATATTTAAAAATGAAATCAAACTATCTATCACACTTAAAGCAAAATTCATCCACCCTCCGCAACAGTTTGTCGGGGTGGACAAATTAAAATAAACTCTAGCTCACAAAGAGCGAAATGCCTAGTCGAAAATATCACTAGGATCCATTCTCAAACAATCTCTTGCCAGTAAGGACGTGGTACGTGTCCTCTAACCGGCAGTTTCGCCGCCAAATGGCACTGCAGGTAAACGGTTATGACCCGGGGCCCTCTAAACCGAGTGGTTTTGCCGCCAAATGGCACCACAGATAACGGTTATGGCTAGAGCCAATACGCTCCTTAATGGCGTTAAATCCTTGAGATATGAATCAATAGGATATGATCGATAGGGCACAAAGCCCTCTGTTAGCTAAGATAGATTCAAATTTGTCCCCTTAGACAAACATCCAACCCAGGTCTACAAGGTCCCCTTGGACGAAGCAACCCATGGCTGCCGACAAGGATCCTTCTGTCAGGTTGGGTCGACTACCTCCTCTGACTAAGTAGACCAGGGACCACGATGGCCCGGGACGACGGAACCATGGGATCTTGATCGGGTCCATCATCCATTCCCCCACCATCCGCTTTGAGTGTAGGATGGTGCAATTTCTATTTAAATACCAAATCTTCTTAACCAAATTCCAAATCCAAAAACCCAATTTCCAATATCCAAACCTATGCTGCTACTATATGCCAGATAACATGTATTCTATACATATCTGATTGATGACTAGCCTTAATCGAAAGTTCTCTCTCGTGATCGGGAGGGGTAATTAACTATAAGGGCTTGCGCCTATAGGAAACCAGAACTCAGATCATAAAGTCCTCGCAAAATGAGGGCGAAATCTCTGGGTAGTGTCTTATCTACAAACCCATCTGCCTTCCAAAATTTACCCCGGAACTTAGTTCGTTAAAACTCCCTCGCCGAATAAGAAAAGCGAGCGGAGGCCGAGGCCGAATTTTCGGAGCCCACAGATTTCTGGCGACTCCGCTGGGGATTGGTTTCTCTTTCCATCTTTGGCTAGTCGTCTCAGTGCTATAGTAGCAATTATTTCAAATCGTACTCAAGATTTTGAGTCTTTCAAAATGATGGTTTAATGATTCAAAACTCTGAATTTTCTAAAATTATCATTCAAAAAAAATTTCCATTGAGATAACATATTTAGCAATATTTTAGATTTATTTATTTGAACTGCTTGCTAATGTTATTTTCTCTTATTTTTGTGTTCTGTGTAAGTCTCTGCATTTTGAAAGTGCGGGGTGATGTATCAGAATCTGATTACTAACCCTTGCCTTTCATTTATGCAGATGGATCTACAGAACACGCCGATGACTGTCCAACTGGGACAAGGAGCCAGGATTCAGCTGGCGAATGCTATTATTGAGACCGGAAATGCCGGAGCTACCATACAGTTTGGTAGCGTGGACTTCCCGGCGATTGCTGCAATGAATACCGCCATTCCTGTGAATGGTATGAATTTTGGAAAGTCTGCCAGAAGACTCAATGCTGATGAAGCTGTCACCCGTCGTGTGCATCTGCCGGCACAACGACCTATTACTGAAAATTCTCGTGGGAGAATTTCTGTGTTCGAGAGGCTGTCACAGCCTGAGGCCCTGACCACTAGAAGAATTGTGAATGGTGGAAGAGTCTCTGTGGTGACTACAAACACCACACCCCTGTCGACCAGGTTATCTGCACCTGGGAAATACGATGCTGAGGCCTCCTCATCTGGAGGAAGGCCTACAAGGAGGCAAAGGAGAAAGATGAATGCTGAACTCCGAGCTCAGCAACAACAACTCCCTGTTCACCCTTCTAATCTGTCGGCCCAAGTGCCTGAAGCCAATGTTCCTACTAGGAACAAATTTTCTAATCTAAAATGGGTGAAGAGGAATAGCTCCACTGGTGAGCTAAAGAAATCTTTTTGGGAGCAACGACAGGAGGTCCCAGCTCCTCCAAAGAGAAAGGAACCTGAAACTCTCTCAGCCCGGGTCTATCGGGTCCTGAAGACTGTAAAGGAGAAAGGTCTGAAAAAGAAAAAGTTCCAACGGCTCTTAGTGATAGAGGCCAGAAGAACTCCGCCAAGAGAACATCTATCTGCTGTGACGGAAAGAAGAGAAAGAAGATATGTCCCACGCGGTAAACATCGCGGTGTGACACCTGAACCATATGTTCAGGGATCCACCGCTGAAAGGTCCCGGTGGCAAGGAAAACAAGTCTGGAGGCCAAAGCCTCGAGGAAATGAAAAAGAAAGAAGAGAAAGGAGGATTGATTTGGGCGTGACATCCGGTGAGACTTCCCGGAGATCCGCCCCCATCTATAAACAACATCAGAAGTGGGCCCCAAAAAGGACCCATAATGATATTCTTCCAGACATTAGACACCTTGGAGAATCCTCTAGGGGATCCCGTCGTCCTCCATCTCCTCCAAAGGGAGAGACTAACTTCGATCGCAGTCCACTGGTTGAAGAAGTCCCTGTGCCTAATCAGGAGCCGGAAATCCAATGGCGTCGTCGCTCGGAGATCCGAGTACTGGAGGAAAATATAGATGATCAAAATCTAGAGGAAGAAGAACTCCTTGAAGGGGAAGAAAATATTGGAGAAAACATTGATGAATTTATGGAGGAAAATTTAGAAGAAAATATTGATGAATTTCTAGAGGAAAATTTAGAAGAAGAAATTCAAGAAACAAATGACACTCTGAATATGAAAGTTGTCTATATGGTGACACATGTAGACATCGATGAAGGTGCCAATTATGATGATGATGAAGATGAAGAGCGTTGGCAACCGCCACCCAGACAAGTATATCGTCGTCGTCGTCGAGAAGAATCCACCACTGGCAGAAGTCGTCATTCTCAAAAAGAAGAAGTGGAGGAAGTAGATGAAAATCCTTCTGAAGCCGAGAACGTCACACTCGCTGAAATGCAGCGACAAATGAGGCGACAAATGAGGGCCAAAGACAGAGAAATCTCTCAGTTAAATGAGAAAATGACTGAGATGATGGCTCAAATGGGGGCGATGATGCAGATGATGCAAAGAAATACTGCTATTGGTGCCATGCCTAATCCTCCTGCTGACCCTCCGAACTTCCAAGTGCCACAAGGTTCAGGAGTACAGGGAGCTCCTGAAGGCGGTCGTGAAGCCCATAATATCGTTCGTCAGCCCACTCCGCAGAATATTGCAAGTACTTCCGAGCCTGTGACAGCTGCACAGTTGGAAGGAATCATCACAGAAAAGATCAGGGCTATTATAGCCGTCGATCAAGCAGAAAAGTTGGTGGGCAAAGGTCGTCCGTACCCAGCTGAGTACGACCAAGTACCATACCCGAAAGGGTATTCGGTCCCAAAGTTCAACACTTTCAATGATAATAACAACCCCAGACAGCACCTGGCACAGTTTAAAGCCACCTGTGGGAACACAGGAGGAAATGACGCCCTACTCTTCCGACAGTTCGTTAGTAGTTTAACAACAACTGCTTTCGAATGGTACGCTGAACTACCAAACGATTCTGTGAAGACTTTCGCAGAATTAGAAAATATGTTCGTGAAGAGATTCGCCAGTGCAACAGAGAAGATCACGATCGCTGACCTCGCTCTGGATAAGAGAAAAAGAGAAGAATCAGTGATTAAATACATCACTCGCTGGCGAAATTTGAGCATGAAATGTGAGCAGCAGTTAGAAGAAGAGCATGCCGTACAGTTGTTAATGGGCAACATTGATGACAAGATGCAACCCTACCTGTGTATGGCTACGATAAACACATTTCAAGACTTACTCGACAGAGTGGCCAAATTTGAGAAACTGAATTTGTCCAAATCAGAAAATTACTCTGATAAGCCCAAGAAAGCTAAGGCCCCGGGTGCTAGAAGGGGTGAGGCAGACTCTACGTTCTTCTCTAGAGCTGATAGAGAAAAGCAAGTGATTTACAACGTAGACAAGGGCAAGCAGCCGATGCAATATCAAGAAAAGCCCAAACAGGCCTACAACCCCAACCCCCAACCGAAGCTGATATTAGGGGGAAATGATAAGCCACGAACTTATCAAGCTGGAGGCCAGAGACAGGCAATAGGAACTGGTGATAGAACGTTCCAATCCCTCAAAGATAAAATGAATAAAGAATATTCATTCAAAAGGGAGAGTGTCGCCAAATTATTTCGACAAGTGTTGAAATCGGGTCTAGAACTGCCTGAATGCAAGAGACCCGAAGAGTCGAAGCACACTGGTGACCCAAATTACTGCCCATATCATCGAGTGCTGAGCCATCCTTTTGAAGATTGCTATATCTTCAAGGATTGGCTTGAAAGAAAATATCAGAAGGGAGAGATCACATTGTCCGACAATGTATTGTCTCACCCTAAAAAGGAATCAGCTCGGGTAGTCACGTCCTCTTCCGTACCACTGGTTAAAGAAAGAAGAAATAAAAAGAAGCCAATTCAAGAAGAACAGTGGGAGACTGTGATCTCCAAGAAGACTGTGAAAATGTTGAAGCAGCTTGAAGGAGTTCCAGGTATAAAGTGGAAGTCTCCTGTTGAGCCCATGATAAATTTAAAGGAACTGCCGATGGTGCGAGCTCCTATTTCTAAACAACTCTCCAATCAAGCTAGCACTTCAAAGTCTGGTGGGGTGAAATCATCCAAGAAGAAGACCAAGCTGAAGAAGCCTAAGGAGAAAAAGACTGCAACTCAGAGGGTTATTGACAGTTTGGATGAGTACTACCAGACTGTGAGGCGACCTATCAAGCTCGCTGACTTCATGTCGGAGCTTAAGATAGACGAAGCCGGAGAAGATGATGAGAATTCTCTTCCAACAGAAATATGTCGGGTCATCTCGGTGATACCGAGTACTTTGACAGAAGAGGAATACACATAAGTACCATCTGAATCCTGTATGATGGTTTTGCCAATGGATTACAGTTCAGAGGAGGATTTGTATTTTCCAGAGGGAGACGAATCAGACCCTAGCATAGCATCTCGGATGGGACATGTAAACCTGGGTGGTGATTCTGAATCAACAGATGAGTCCCTAGATGCAACAATGGCTGATTCTGAAGAAAATGCTCCGTTAAATGACTCTGAACCGGAGGAGATTGCTCAAGTGCAGTTAAGAAGCGGCAAGGTACTACCGCCTCCACCGAAGAAAGGGGTCTCCAATAAAGATAAGGAGAAAGAAATAGTCATCAATGACAATATAATCCCTGAAGATCCCAAGAAAAAGAACACCTCAGCCAATGTGATAGATTATAATATCTTATCCCATCTAAGAAAAATTCCAGCACAACTCAGCATATACGACGCCTTGGTAATGTCTAAAGACCTTCGGGAGACTCGGATTCAGGCTCTCAAAGATCCCGAAAGATACGAGGCGTATTTTGCTGAACGTAGTTTGAGTGAGGTTCTGCAAGCTCGAAATGAGCCATTCATTACTTTCTCTGAAGAAGACATGATGCTCGGAACTGCAGACCATAATCGTCCTCTGTATGTTACTGCGGAGAGCGATAAGCTGATTATCAGTCGAATCCTAATCGATCCTGGATCCTCCGTGAATCTGATAAGCTTAAAAGCACTGAGATCCCTCTGCCTTGATGTGGAACACCTAGGGCCAGATAAGCTAATGGTGCATGGTTTCAACGAGAAAGGACAGAAAACTCTTGGATCATTTATGCTCCCTCTTGTATTTGGAGAGCTTCATATAGAAGCTAAATTCCATGTGATTGAAGCGGATACTTCATTCAAGGCGCTACTAGGTCGTCTTTGGTTGCATGAATATGGCATTGTCCCGTCAACATTACACCAGTGTATGAAATATCTCAAAGACGGAGAAGAATTCAGGATCTCTGGTGACATTCAGCCATTTACAGTTCATGAAGCAACAGTTTATGAAGATGCACGGTACTTCATGCCAAAGAAACAAAAGTCTTCGAGCTCCCTCGAAGCTAAAGCATCAAACTCAAAGGCTGCAAAGCGACCTGAACGAGAAGGTGAGAAGAAGCAGGTGGGGAGAAAGAAGGCAGTGCCGACTCTTCCCAGAGCGCCGACCATTCCAAAAGAAAAGAAGCATGTACCTCATCTGGGAAGTGACACAGATGAAGATGATGTTACTCCTGCTAAATCTCGAAAAGTGTGCCAGTCAACGGATGAATGGAGCAGGCAGGTCGAATTTTTAAATGATGATTATGACTACGACTCCATTTACATGAACACGGTGCAGAATGTGTTCTCTAGAAGAATTGACAGCCTATCAATTTCAGATAGTGTACTCGTAGTCACGCGTGTTCCTTTAAAACATTTCAAAGAAATTATTTCGCGCGAGGTGCATAAAGTTGAAGAACTTGCCACCCTCTATCTGCCTCCCCGTAAAAATGGGACTATTCCAAAGAATGTGTTATATTCTACGGGAGTTCGTGAAGAGGAGAATCATGATTGGGATTGCATGATCCTCGATTCTGAAGAGTTATTTCCTACGAGGCTACCTAGGTTCAATACCAAAAATATTCAGAGAATGCTACGAAAGCAAGTCAATATTCCTACCACCAAGAGACAACTTCGTACAAGTTTGGGCCTCTGGTATGGAAGGAGTCCGCGTCCGTTACAGCAGAAAGATACAGACGCATATAAAGGTATTGGATTCATCAAAAGAAAATTTCTCCGGAAAGAGATTTGTTGTGCCATCACATGCGTGGAAATTGAATCCGAAGATGATGATGTTGAAGAGACATACGAGGCTGATGATTATGATGAACAGCCCGTAGAAGCCGAGCCTACACCAGAAGAGCTTGAAGATGGTGGACAGGCAGCCACTATGGATGAACTAAGAGAAGTCAACTTGGGAACTGAGGAGGATCCTCGCCCAACCTTCATTAGTTCTCTCCTACCCGAAGAACAGATAGAAGAAATAAAAGAACTCCTATGTGAATTCAGGGATTGCTTTGCCTGGACATATGCTGAGATGCCTGGCTTATCCCCTGATGTGGCGGTTCACAGATTAGCAATCAAACCGGATGTAGCACCCGTCAAACAAGTTCCAAGGAGAATGAGATTGGAGATTGAAGAATAAGTGATTGCTGAAACAAAGAAATTAATAGAGGCAGGCTTTATTCGAGAAGAAAAATATGCTGATTGGATCGCAAATATCGTTCCAGTGAAGAAGAAGAACGGCCAGATTCGTATCTGTATCGACTTTAGGGACCTCAATAAAGCATGCCCAAAAGATGATTTTCCACTCCCTGTATCTGAACTCCTTGTGGACAGTACGTCCAACTACGACATGTTCTCCTTCATGGATGGATCGTCAGGATACAATCAAATCAAAATGGCGCCGGAGGATGAAAAGCATACATCATTTAGGACGCCCATCGGAATTTTCTGCTACACGGTCATGCCTTTTGGCCTGAAGAACGCTGGTGCCACCTACCAACGGGCAATGACTCATATATTTGATGATTTGATACATCAGAAGGTCGAGTGTTATGTAGATGACCTTGTTGTTAAAAGTCTTGGCCGAAATGATCATTTAAAAGATCTCAGAATCTTATTTGAGAGAATTAGAAGGTTTGATCTGAAGATGAATCCTCTCAAATGCGCTTTTGGGGTCTCCTCCGGAAAATTCTTGGGGTATGTTGTTCGTCATCGAGGCATAGAGATCGACCCCAACAAGATTAAGGCGATCACGGAGATGCCACCACCAAGAAACCTTCGACAGCTTTGCTCGCTGCAAGGACAACTGGCTTTCATTCGAAGATTCATATCAAATCTATCGGGTAAGTGCCAGCCATTTTCAAAGCTAATGAAGAAAGATGTCCGTTTCAAATGGGACGCAGAATGCCAGGAAGCATTTGATAGTATCAAGAAATACCTGTTGAATCCGCCCATTCTAGCAGCGCCAATTCCGGGGAAGCCTCTTATACTGTATACAGCAACACTAGAAGAGTCCCTCGGAGCACTATTCATATATAACAACCAAAAGATCTGCAACACATTCGATCTTTCTAAAAAGACAAATGTACGTGCCACATGCCAGCCACTGATGGGTAGATGCAGAAAGACTTTAGTAAATGCAGTATCCTGAAGTCAATTTCAATATATGAATGAATACATCTACCTACCTAGATGCAGCAGTAGCAGATGTACTGAAAAGACCAAGAATCACAACAAAATGCATGTAGAATATGACAAGTACGAGTTCATACGATCCTGAGGCAGGAGATTAGTTAGTGCACTATAACCCGCCTATGAAAATCAACAAGTAGTGCACGACAGTCTACCTGTAAAAAGCAGCGAATAATTCTATCCAGAAGCTGCTACGCCACCGGATCTGCAACATTCGTACAAGCAGACAGAAGGCGTCCGCAACTACAACGTCACGCCACCGGATCTGCAACATTCATACAAGCAGACAGAAGGCGTCTATTCCAAGAATCCCCCTGCACGTGCACTATAAACTGTATACACATAGGTACACTAAAGGGGTATATAAAAATCACCCGCATGGGCCCCGAAGAGCGTGTTATTGGTACACACGTGACGTTTAGGGATGCTGCGCGGGTTGACAAGTGAATTCTAATTTGAACCCGATCCTCCTATATGGGTCAATAGGAGTCGACAAAGTTTGAATTCTCAAACAAATATACGATTGCTACGATCGGTATATTTGTCTTAATACATTCATCTTAAGCCTTTAAGGCTTATAACAAAGAGAATTCACTATCAAGGGCATAAAGCCTACGAAACTCGATCCTCTGTCGACAGCCCGACAGAGTTGACCGGGTTCAATCCATAAAGAGGAATGATCCCCAAACACCCCGATGATGGCCGTGTTGAATGCAGATCTCAACCAGAGGGGTTCCTAAATATTTTCAATTATCTCCCAAAGTCCATTTCAAATATTCCAAAGCTCCACCCAAATATCCATAAAAATCCAAAAATCCCCAAAATCCAAAGCTCCACAAAAAGCCCAAATTCCATATATTTAAAAATGAAATCAAACTATCTATCACACTTAAAGCAAAATTCATCCACCCTCCGCAACAGTTTGTCGGGGTGGACAAATTAAAATAAACTCTAGCTCACAAAGAGCGAAATGCATAGTCGAAAATATCACTAGGATCCATTCTCAAACAATCTCTTGCCAGTAAGGACGTGGTACGTGTCCTCTAACCGGCAGTTTCGCCGCCAAATGACACTGCAGGTAAACGGTTATGACCCGGGGCCCTCTGAACCGAGTGGTTTTGCCGCCAAATGGCACCACAGATAACGGTTATGGCCAGAGCCAATACGCTTCTTAATGGCGTTAAATCCTTGAGATATGAATCAATAGGATATGATCGATAGGGCACAAAGCCCTCTGTTAGCTAAGGTGGATTCAAATTTGTCCACTTAGACAAACATCCAACCCAGGTCTACAAGGTCCCCTTGGACGAAGCAACCCATGGCTGCCGACAAGGATCCTTCTGTCAGGTTGGGTCGACTACCTCCTCTGACTAAGTAGACCAGGGACCACGATGGCCCGGGACGACGGAACCATGGGATCTTGATCGGGTCCATCATCCATTCCCCCACCATCCGCTTTGAGTGTAGGATGGTGCAATTTCTATTTAAATACCAAATCTTCTTAACCAAATTCCAAATCCAAAAACCTAATTTCCAATATCCAAACCTATGCTGCTACTATATGCCAGATAACATGTATTATATACATATCTGATTGATGACTAGCCTTAATCGAAAGTTCTCTCTCGTGATCGGGAGGGGTAATTAACTATAGGGGCTTGCGCCTATAGGAAACCAGAACTCAGATCATAAAGTCCTCGCAAAATGAGGGCGAAATCTCTGGGTAGTGTCTTATCTACAAACCCATCTGCCTTCCAAAATTTACCCCGGAACTTAGTTCGTTAAAACTCCCTCGCCGAATAAGAAAAGCGAGCGGAGGCCGGGGCCGAATTTTCGGAGCCCACAGCCGTACCGAGCATGTACCGAGCATGTACTTAGCGATACCGAGCGTGTACCTAGCGGTACCGAGCGTGTACCTAGTTGTACCGAGCTGTACCGAGCGGTACAAAGCATGTAACTAACGGTACCGAGCAGTATAAAAAATATTCATAAGTATACCAAATTTTAAAAACAATTTGGCGCGCTATTTTGCGCCGTGCACAATGCGCCATGGCTCACATGTGGCGCAAATAGCGCGCGCTATTTTAAACACATGCGCCTCGCCATGAACATGGCGCCGTAGGTGCGCCGGGCCGTGCGCCATGGCGTGCGCTATTTTTCGCCATTAACAGCTATGACAATCACATCTTAATTTCTCTTGCAATTAATCATGAATGATCAATACAATAATCTATATGAATCTAGCACCTAAATTTGATAGTTCTTTCAAAAAACAAACGTGCAAATTAAAAAAAAAAATTCTCTATATGGCCGAAAAGAATATCCAAAAACATGATTTATTAGATCCATAAAACCCATTAATCAATCTGAATATAAATAAAGCCAAGAATACCAAACCCTCTTTATAAAATCCTTCATTGATTGCAAAATATCAATTCTCAATATATATATTGTTGTGACAGGTAATGATAATAGAAAAAATGAGTCTCAAGAAAAATTAATGAAGAATTTTTTATAAAGTAGTAAGGTAAACTCAAATATTTTTTGCGAATATAAGTTGATTCGCTAGAACAAGGAATATTCCTCTATCAACAAAAATATATCATGAATCTATTGAAAGAAATAAAAAATGCTTATTGCAAACCATATAAAACCCCAATTGAAGAAGATCAAAAATTGGATGCAAACAATGAAGGAAAAGAAGTAGACACGAGACAACATCAAAGATTAATTGAAAAAAGTTATCTATCTCACACACATTCACACAGTGCATTTACAGTGTCCCATTAGTCAATTCATGCACAAACCCAAAGAGTTTCACCTTCAAACTACTTAACAGAATCCTTGGATACCTTAAATAAAGTCCTAGTAATCTCTATAAAATGTAAGATATTTTACAGAATGAAAGTATACTGATGCAAATTATGCAGGATCACTGATGGATAAAAGATTACAACTAAATACAGTAGATTTATGGGAGGAAATCTGATAATATGGAGGAGCAAGTAATAACCTATTGTTTCAGGATCTAACATTAAATTTAAATTTAGAGGCGTTGCTTGAGAAATCAATGAACTTTTGTAGATCAAAATTACTTCAAAAATTTTAATAATCAAATTGAAAGATCCAATGAAGATATACTATGACAATAAATCTGCTATCAACATTACTCATAATCTAGTATAACATGATCCTATTAAGCATGTGGAGGTGGAAAATATTTTACAAATAAGAAATGGATTGATTTGTGCTTCATATGTGCTAATAGGAAATTTAAATTGCAAATATTCTACACTAAAAAACTCTACAACCTTGTATTCACGAGATTTAAAGCTAACTTAGGATGGAAGATTTATACCATTCAATTTATGGGGGAATGTTAAATGATCGTAGAACCCACAAATCAACCACTCTTGGTAGGAATCCTTAAACACACGAATTAAGGGTTCTACCTATTAGATCGATGTTGACCTATAATCTACAGCCAAGCAAAAAAAAGAAAAAAGAAGAAAAAGAAATAAAAAATGCAAAAATCGTTACCTATGCCGGATATCCTGGCAAAATGATCGCAAATCCTGCTTTGCTACAGTTGCCCATCCCTCTGCAAACGGCGCCATCTCAGAGCAGGATACGCGGATATCGTGCGCAGGCCTCGATCTCGCTCCCATGAACGTCGTTAAATACCGAACCCACAGCCTCCTTCGGAGCTCTCTCGCTGCTCTCCACGCTCGACCACACACGCGAACTACTCTGTCCGAGCTCCTCTCCCACTCCCGACGACTTCTTCCCCCATTGTCAAAGCCGATCAAGGCCCCCGACCGAGCTCTACTCGTCGCCTCCTGTAGCCGCAAATCCACCGAAGCCGAAGCTCCAAACCGACGAGTTCCCAAGGTCGGGATCTCCGTCCCGACCCCCATATCCCGTCGTCGTTGCTTCCGAGAGAGAGAGAGAGAGAGAGAGAGAGAGAGAGAGAGAGAGAGAGAGAGAGAGATCCCTACCTCCATAGCCGACGTTCCTCCTCTCCAAGCCCGACGTCCCCCCTTCCAGTCGATCAGAAGTTCCGACATTTTGATCGTGAGCAACAGTCGCTCGCTGTAAAGGAGATTTCCGTCTCCTTTGTTGTTGTCCGACTTCGCTTCTAGGACGACTATCCTTTCCTGTTCGATCAGAAGCAAAACGGGCGCTCGCTCACAATGAAGGTAATTTTCTCCCATTCTCACTCTCCTTCGGCCAAGTCTCATGCATGCCGAACCAGAGAAATGGGAGAGAGGGTTTTAATTAATTTTGATTAGGATTAATGTTAATTAATCATAATCAATTTTAATTATCTTAATTATTTATAATTATTGTATTAACTGTAATCAACTTTAATTAAATAATTATAATTATTTTAATTAAAGTCAATTTTAATTATAATTTATAAATGATTAATTATAATTAATTTTTATTAATTAATTTTAAGTAATTAAAGTTAATTAATATTTATTAGTTATGATTAATTGAGATTAATTATAATTAACTATATTTAGTTAATTATAATAATTATAATTAATTATTTTAATTAATTAATGATTAATTAAAGTTAATCTTAATTATAATTAATAATAAAAGAAAATAATTCCCCCCACTCTCTTTCCTCGACATTCGTGTCAAACCGGCAAACCACCTAAACATGCCTTTAGTGGCCATGTTAGGAGGGAACCCGGTACGACACCTACGACGAGGTAGGCGAGTGACCCCTCGATCCATGTGCCAACCACGACGACTCCGCGAAGGTATAAAATTTTCTAAACTCAAAACCCTACTTCAATATTCGTGGCAAATCGGAGAACTATACTATGCACGCCTTTATAGGCCGTGGTAGGATGGGACCCCGGTGCGGCACGTACGGCGAAGCAGGGTCACTTATAAGTACCCCCGGGCGGGGGTAAAGCAAAAATTGTCTCTTTTCAAAAAAAAAAAAAAAATTTAAAACCCCATGCACGCCTTTGTTGGCTGTGGTGGGAGAAAAGCAAAAATACAACCGCCGCGGTGTCTCACCAACACCAACCGTGCACGTCTTTATTGACGTGGCGGGTAGGTGGCCTCTTGGTTTTTCCCCTAAACGGGGGAGACGCCGGGAGGCTGCCGAAATTTTGTCTGAAATACAGACAAGGACTTGGAGCAGAATGAGATTTGTGGACTTAACTTAATCTACTTAATCAAATTTGAATCCAAATAAAAAGAAATGTGCAAATGAGATTGAACTTAAATTTATACTCAAAGACCACAAAGGACCTTTATTTGGGACTTGAGCTAAAAAAGAGCTTGGATTCACACTTGAAGTTGAACAAAATGAGACTCGTACTTGGACTTAATTGAACTCAAACGAACATGAACTGTGGACTCTTGAACTTGAAGACTAAGCATAACTCAAGTGACTAATGATAAAGGCTTGAACTCAATAAAATTGAAATGCATGCCTAAGCAAACGACTCAAACTTGATATTTGAACGAAGTTGAACTTGAGCATGGTTCAATCATTCGAAATCAAACAAGGATTTGAATTGGACATCAAGACTTGAACTCATCTTGGACTCTACAAGGACCACAGGGGACTTCGATTTGGACTTGAACAATAGAACAAAGAGATTAAATTCAAATGAACCAAAATTCAATCGAACTTGAGTTTGATACTTGAATTCAAACATATGACTTGTGAACAAGGCTTGGACATGGTTGAACTCAAAAGACAAGGATTTGGACATTAACATATTAAGTACAAACTTGAACAAAAGACTTAAAATCAAGCTTAATCAAGGAGACTTTGAACTCAAAGAATTGAACCATGATGAACTCAAGTGAATGTAGAGAACTTGAACTTGCCAAAATCACATGAGACTTATGAACTTGGTTTGAACCAAGTTATAGGGACTTGTAATGAATAAATGCAATCACCTGTATGCGGTGATGATGGAGGAGATCACAATAAATGCTGTAATTCCAAATGAAAACCTACAATACTAGCCCATCATAAGAGCTACAAAAGCAAGTAAATATGAAAGAATGTAAGTGCCTCTATCACTAACGATCCAACTCTAAGAAGATACATCAAAGATAAAGATCAAGTGCATGCAAACATGCAAGGTTTCATGTATAAGTTCATTACAAAGAAGTTACAAATGGAGTCTATTTGAAAGCAAGCAAGGACTCTCCCCAATGCATTCAAATGAATCTCACTAAGATATATACATGTGAGGGATCATCTAAAGGCAAGGGTGGTATATCAGCAATATTCTTACAAGCAATGACCACTCAATAAAAATAAAAATGCAGAGCCCAGCATACAAAAGGGGAGGAATTGGCAACAAATGCAAATACGTATGGGCCTTTATAGGAGACCCGTCATACACAACAATGATATCCCACCAATCAATACTTGTGAACTTGCAGATACATGTAGCAACCAATATGCAAGTGGATAAAACAACCTACCAATCAATGTGCATGAAGGGGTTGGTAAAAAATGCGAAATCCTATGAATCATCGTAGGAGACTTGTTACATACATAAAAGTTCCATCCACGAGTAAATACAAAAAAATGATCTGCAATACATACAATCTCTCTACGAATACAGATATATGTATAACATGCCATCAATGGGTAGATATAGAAAGACTTTAGTAAATGCAGTATCCTGAAGTCAATTCCAATATATAAAGGAAGACATCTACCTACCTACATGCAGCAGTAGCGGATGCACTGAAACGGCCAAAGAACACAACAAAATGCATGGAGGGTACGACAAGTGACAGCTCCTACGACCCAAAGCAGGAGATTCGTTAGTGCACTACGATCCACTTGCAGAAAGCAACGAGTAGTGCACGACAGTCTACCTGTACGAAGCAGCGAACAACTCAATCCCTAAGCTGCTACGCCACGCCACCGGATCTGCAACATTCGTACAAGCAGACAGAAGGCATCTACAATTATTTCAAAGTACCCCTGCACGTGCACTATAAATTGTATACACATAAGTACACTAAAAGGGGTAAAAATAATTATATAACCCGCATGGGCCCCGGCGAGCGTGTTATTGGTACACACGTGATGTCTAGGGATGCTGCGCGGGTTGACAAGTAAATTCAGGTTCGAAACCGATCTTTCTATACGGGTCAATAAAAGTTGACAGGGTTCGAACCATTAAGCAAATATAAAGTTGTGGCGACCGGTATATTTGCTTTAAAATATTCATATTAGGCCATCAATGCCTACAACAATATGAATTCACTAATAAAGGCAAGAAGCATACAAAACCCGATCCTCTGTCGACAACCCGACAGAGTTGACAAGGTTCAATCCATAAAAAGAAATGACCCCCAAACACCCGATGATGGCCGTGTTAAATGCATATCTCAACCGGAGGGATTTTCAAATACTTTCAATTGTCTTCCAAATATCCATATTCCAAAGCTCCACCCAAAATACCAATAAAAATAAAAAAATCCAAAAAAAACTTTACAAAAATCCACAAATCCCAAAAAGCCAAAAAAATCCAGAAAATTCTCAAAAATCCCAAAAATTTGAAATTCAATCCATTAATTGCTTAAAGCAAATTCCATCCACCCTCCGCAACAGTCTGCCGGGGTGGACAAATTCAAATAAACTTTAGCTCACAAAGAGCCAAATGCCTAGTCGAAAATATCACTAGGATCCATTCTCAAACAATCTCTTGCTAGTAAGGACGTGGTACGTGTCCTCTAACCGGCAGCTTCGCCACCAAATGGCACTGCAGGTAAACGGTTATGACCCGGGGCCCTCTGAACCGAGTGGTTTTGCCGCCAAATGGCACAATGGATAGCGGTTATGGCCAGAGCCAATACGCTCTTTAATGGCGTTAAATTCTTGAGATATGAATCAATAGGATATGATCGATAGGGCACAAAGCCCTCTGTCAGCTAAGGTTGATTCAAATTTGTCCCCTTAGACAAACATTCAACCCCGGTCTACAAGGTCCCCTTGGACAAAGCAACCCATGGCTGTCGACAAGGATCCTTCTGTCAGGTTGGGTCGACTACCTCCTCTGACTAAGTAGACCAGAGACCACGATGGCCCGGGACGACGGAACCATGGGATCTTGATCGGGTCTATGATTCATTCCCCCACCATCCGCTTTAAGTGCAAGATGGTGTAATTTCCTATTTTAAATATCAAATATACCCAAATCCAAATCCAGTTTCCAAATTCTCAAACTTCCAAACATTTCCAAAAAAAATCAAAATCCATTGCTGCTACTATATGCCAGATAACACGTATTTCTATACATATCTGATTGACGACTAGCCTTAATCGAAAGTTCTCTCTCGTGATCGGGAGGGGTAATTAACTATAGGGGCTTGCACCTATAGGAAACCAGAACTCAGATCATAAAGTCCTCACAAAATGAGGGCGAAATCTCTGGGTAGTGTCTTATCTACAAACCCATCTGCCTTCCAAAATTTACCTCGGAACTTAGTTCGTTAAAACTCCCTCGCCGAATAAGAAAAGCGAGTGGAGGCCGAGGCAGAATTTTCGGAGCCCACAGATTTCTGGCGACTCCGCTGGGGATTGGTTTCTCTTTCCATCTTTGGCTAGTCGTCTCAGTGTTATAGTAGCAATTATTTCGAATCGTACTCAAAATTTTGAGTCTTTCAAAATGATCGTTTAATGATTCAAAACTTTAAATTTTCTAAAATGATCATTCAGCGAATTTATATGCATTTGGCAGTTTTTTTAAATTTATATTATTTTAATTGCTTGTTAATGATATCTTCTCTTATTTTTGTGTTCTGTGCAAGTCTCTGCATTTTGAAAGTGCGGGGTGATGTATCAGATTCTGATTATTAACCCTTGCCTTTCATTTATGCAGATAGATCTACAGAACACCCCAATGACTATCCAACTGGGACAAGAAGCCAGGATTCAGTTGGCAAATGCTATTATTGAGTCTAGAAATGCTGGAGCTACCATCCAGTTTGGTAGCGTTGACTTCCCGGCGATTGCTGCAAGGAGTGCCGCCATTCCTGCGAATGGTGGAAATATTGAGAAGTTTGTCAGAAGACTCAATGCTGATAATGCTCCTATCCATCGTGTGCATCTGCCAGTACAACGACCTACAGCTGAAACTCCTCGTGGGAGGATTTCTGTGTTTAAGAGGCTGTCACGGCCTGAAATCCCATCAACCAAGAGGATTGTGGCTGGTGGAAGAATCTCCGTGGTGACTGTAAACACCACCACTTTGTCAACCAGGTTATCTGCGCCTGAAGAGTATAATGTTGAAGCCTCCCCATCTGGAGGTAGGCCTACAAGAAGATAAAGGAGAAAGATGAACGCTGAGCTCCGAGCTCAGCATCAACAACTCCCGATCCATCCCTCTAATCTGTCGGCCCAAGAGTCTGAAACTAACATTCCAACCCGGAATGGGTTTGCAAATCTAAAGTGGGTAAAAAGAAACAGCTCTACTGGTGAGCTGAAGAAGTCTTTCTGGGAGCAACGACAGGAGATCCCAGCTGCTCCAAAGAGAAAGAAACCTGAAACTCTCTCAGCCCGGGTCTATCGGGTCCTGAAGACTGTAAAGGAGAAAGATCTGAAAAAGAAAAAGTTCCAACGGCCCTTAGTGATAGAGGCCAGAAGAACTCCGCCAAGAGAACGTCTATCTGCTGTGGCGGAAAGAAGAGAAAGAAGATATGTCCCATGCGGTGAACATCAGGGTGTGACACCTGAACCATATGTTCAGGGATCTACTGCTGAAAGGTCCCGGTGGAAAGGAAAACAAGTATGGAGGCCAAAGCCTCGGAGAAATGAAAAAGATAAAAGAGAAAGAGGAACTGATCTGGGCATGACATCCGGTGAGGCTTCCCGGAGATCCGCCCAAGTCTACAAACAACGTCAGAAGTGGGCCCTGAAAAGGACCCATAATGACATTCCTCCAGACGGTAGACACCTTGGATAATCATTCAGGGGATCCCGTTGCCCTCCATCCCCTCCAAAGAAAGTGACTAACTTCGATCGCAGTCCACTGATCGAAGAAGTCCCCGTGCCTAATCAGGAACCGGAAATCCAATGGCGTCATCGCTCGGAGATCCAAGTACTATAAGAAAATATAGATGATCAAAATATAGGAGAGGAAGAATACCTCGAAGGGGATGAAAACATTGAAGGAAATATGGAAGAAAACATTGATGAATTTCTAGAAGAAAATTTAGAAGAAGAAATGCAAGAAATAAATAACACTCTGGATATGGAAGTTGTTTATATGGTGAGACATACCAATGTTAATGAAGAAGTCTACTATGATGACGGCGAAGATGACGACGATCAACAACCACCGATTAGGCGAGTTTATCGACGTCGTCGTGAAGCTGGGTCCACCACTGGCAGAGGTGGTCATTCCCAAGCAGAAGAAGAAAGGGAAGAAGTTGAAGAGAATCCTTTCGCTGACGAGGATGTCACACTTGCAGACATGCAAAGACATATAAGGCAACAAATGAGAACCAAAGATAGAGAAATCTCTCAGTTGAATGAGAAGGTGACTGAGATGATGGCTCAGATGGGGGCAATGATGCAGATGATGCAAAGAACTGTTGCTGTTGGTGCCATGCCCAATCCTCCTCAGAATCCTCCAAACTTTCAAATGCCTCAAGTCTCAGGAGTACGAGGTACTCCTGAAGGTGGTCATGAAGCTCATAATGTCATCCTTCAGCCCACCCCACAAAATGTTGCATGTACTTCTGAACCAGTGACTGCTGCACAATTGGAAGGAATCATCACAGAAAAGATCAGGGCTATTATAGCCGTCGATCAAGCAGAAAAGTTGGTGGGCAAAGGTCGTCCATACCCTGCTGAGTACGACCAAGTACCATATCCAAAAGGGTATTCTGTATCAAAGTTCAATACTTTCAACGGTAATAACAACCCAAGGCAACACCTGACACAGTTTAAAGCGACCTGTGGGAATACAGGAGGAAATGATGTCCTACTCTTCCGACAATTCGTTAGTAGTTTGACAGCAACTGCTTTCGAATGGTATGCTGAATTGCCGAATGATTCTGTGAAAACCTTCGCAAAATTGAAAAATATGTTCGTGAAGAGATTTGCTAGTGCAACTGAGAAAATCACGATCGCTGACCTCGCTCTGGACAAGAGAAAGAGAGAAGAGTCAGTGACCAAATATATCACTCGCTGGCGCAACCTCAGCATGAAATGTGAGCAGCAACTCGAAGAAGAGCACGCAGTACAGCTGTTAATGGGTAACATTGATGACAAAATGCAACCCTTCCTATGTATGGCTACAATCAATACATTTCAAGACTTGCTCGACAGAGTGGCCAAATTTGAGAAACTGAATTTGGCCAGATCAGAAAATCACTCTTATAAGCCCAAGAAGACTAAAGCCCCGGGTGTTAGAAGGGGTGAGGCAGACTCTACGTTCTTCTCTAAAGCTGATAGAGAAAAACAAGTGATTTACAATATAGACAAGGGCAAGCAGCCGATGCAATATCAAGAAAAGGCCAAACAGGCCTACAACCCCAACCCCCAGCCGAAGTTGATACTAGGGGGAAATGATAAGCCACGAACTTATCAAGGTGGAGGAGAACGCCAAAAACAGACAATGGGAACTGGTGATAGAACGTTCCAATCCCTCAAAGATAAAATGAATAAAGAATATTCATTCAAGAGGGAGAGCGTCGCCAAATTATTTCGACAAGTATTGAAATCGGGTTTAGAACTGCCTGAATGCAAGAGACCCGAAGAGTCGAAGCACACTGGTGACCCAAACTATTGCCCATATCATCGGGTACTCAGCCATCCTATTGAAGATTGCTACATCTTCAAGGATTGGCTTGAAAGAAAATATCAAAAAGGGGAACTCACATTATCTGACAATGTGTTGTCTCACCCTAGAAAGAAATCAGCTCGGGTAGTCACGTCCTCTTCCGTACCCCTGGTTGAAGAAAGAAGAAACGAAAAGAAGCCAATTCAAGAAGAACAATGGGAGACTGCGGTCTCCAAGAAGACTGTGAAAATGTTAAAGCAGCTTGAAGGAGTTTCAGGTGTAAAGTGGAAGTCTCCTATTGAGCCAATGATAGATTTGAAGGCACTGCCGATCGTACGAGCTTCTACTTCTAAACAGTTTTCCAACCAAGTTGGCACTTCGAAGTCTGGAAGGGTGAAATCCTCCAAGAAGAAGACTAAACTGAAGAAGCCTAAGGAGAAAAAGACCGCAACTCAAAGGGTTATTGATAGTTTGGATGAGTACTACCAGACTGTGAGGCGACCTATCAAGCTTGCTGACTTCATGGCAGAACTTAAAATTAAGGAAGCCGGAGAAGATGATGAGAATTCTCTTCCAAGAGAAGTATGTCGGGTCATCTCGGTGGCGCCGAGTTCCTGGACAAAAGAAGAATTTGCTGAAGAAGTACCCTCTGAATCCTGTATGATGGTGTTGCAATGGATTACAGTTCGGAGGAGGATTTGTACTTTCCAGAGGAAGATGGGTCGGACCCCGACATAGCATCGCAAATGGGACATATAAATCTGGGTGGTGACTCTGAATCAACAGATGAATCCCTGGATGCAGCAATGGCCGACTCTGAAGAAAATATCCCAGCAAAAGAACTTAAACCAGAAAAGGTTGACCAAGTGCAACTTAGAAGTGGTAAGATATTGTCGCCTCCACCAAAGAAAGGGGCTCCTAACAAAGATAAAGGAAAACAGATAATTATCAACGATGACATTATCCTTGAAGATCCCAAGAAAAAGAATAATTCAGCCACCGGGGTGGATTATAATGTCTTATCCCATCTGAAGAAAATACCTGCACAACTCAGCATATATGATACCTTAGTAATGTCTAAAGACCTTAGGGAGACTCTGATTCAGGCTCTCAAAGATCCCGAAAGATACGAGGCGTATTTTGCTGAACGTAATTTGACCGAAGTTCTACAAGCTCGTAATGAGCCGTTCATTACTTTCTCCGAAGAAGACATGATGCTTGGGACTGCAGATCATAACCGTCCTTTGTATGTTACGGCAGAAAGTGATGGGATGAGGATTAGTCGAATCTTAATCGATCCAGGATCATCTATAAATCTAATGAGCTTGAAAGCACTAAGATCACTATGCCTCGATGTGGAGCATCTTGGGTCAGATAAACTAATGGTGCATGGCTTTAATGAAAAAGGGCAGAAGACCCTAGGATCATTAACACTTTCCCTCACATTTGGAGAGCTTCATACAGATGTCAAATTTCATGTGATTGATGCAGATACTGCCTTTAAAGCACTCCTTGGCCGCCCTTGGATGCATGAGTACGACATCGTCCCATCAACACTACACCAATGTATGAAGTACCTCAGGGATGGAGAAGAATTTAGAATCTCTGGCGACATCCAACCCTTCGCAGTTCATGAAGTAAAAATATATGAAGATGCAAAGTACTTCATTCCAAAGAAGTTGAAACCATCAAGCTCTCTCAAGGCTCAGGCATCAGACCCAGAAGTTGCAATGTAACCTGAACAAGGGAACAAGAAGAAGCAGGTGGGGAGAAAAAAGGCAACGCCGACTCTTCCCAAAGCATCCTCCATCTCAAAAGAAAGGAAATATATACCTCATTTGGGGAGTGACACAGATGAAAGTGATGCCACCCCTACAAAATCCAAGAGGATACGTCAGTTAACGACCAAAGGGAGTATGGAGGTCGAATATTCAAATGATGATTATGACTACGATTCTATCTACATGAACACAGTACATGATGTATTCTCCAGAAGAATAGACAGCCTGTCAATCTCAGATAGTATACTCGTAGTCACACGTATTCCCTTGCAACACTTCAAAGAAGTAACTCCGCGAGAAATACATTATGTTGAAGAACTCGTGACATTCTACGTACCTCCCCTAAAAGAAAAAGGTGGACCAGCGAGTCTATTTTATTCAATCGGGAAACTCGAATAGGAGATAAATCGAGATTGGTTTCGTACGCTCGTTGATTCTGGGGAATTAGTACCTACGAGGTTTCCCAGGTATAATACTAGAAATATTCAAAGAATGTTGAGAAAGCGAGGTAAAACTCGTTCCTCTAAACAGCAAGTTCGTTTCTGCTTGAGCCTCTGGTATCGAAGAAATCCCCACTCAATAAAGAAGAAGGATATTTTTGCTAAAAAGGGGCTAGGATTTATTGTACGAAAGTACCCCATAAACGAGATTTGCCAAGCAATTACATGTGGGGAAATTAAATCTGAGGATGATGGTAATGAGGAGGCGTACGAAGTTGATGATTATGATGATCAACCAGTTGAGGCCAAACCTGCACCAGAAGAACTTGAAGATGGTGGACAGGCAGCCACTATGGATGAACTAAAAGAAGTCAACTTAGGGACTGAGGAGGATCCTCGCCCAACCTTCATTAGTTCTCTCCTACCCGAAGAACAGATGGAAGAAATAAAAGAACTTCTCTGTGAATTCAGGGACTGCTTTGCCTGGACATATGCTGAGATGCCTGGCTTATCCTCTGACGTTGCAGTTCACAGATTAGCAATCAAACCGGAAGTAGCACCCGTCAAACAAGCTCCAAGGAGAATGAGATTGGAGATTGAAGAACAAGTGATTGCTGAAACAAAGAAATTAATAGAGGCAGGCTTCATTTGATAAGAAAAATATGCTAATTTGATTGCAAATATCGTCCCAGTGAAGAAGAAGAACGGCCAGATTCGTATCTATATTGACTTTCGGGACCTCAACAAAGCATGCCCAAAAGATGATTTTCCACTTCCTGTATCCGAACTCCTAGTTGACAATACTTCCAACTACGACATGTTCTTTTTCATGGATGGATCATCATGCTACAATCAAATCAAGATGGCGCCCGATGATAAAAAGCATATATCGTTCAGAACGCCTATCGGAATTTTCTGCTACACAGTCATGCCCTTTGGCCTGAAGAACGCTGGTGCCACCTACCAACGGGCAATGACTCACATATTTGATGATTTGATACATCAGAAGGTCGAGTGTTATGTAGATGACCTTGTTGTTAAAAGACTTGGCCGAAATGATCACTTAAAAGAACTCAGAATCGTATTTGAGAGAATCAGAAGGTTTGATCTGAAGGTGAATCCTCTCAAATGTGCTTTTGGGGTTTCCTCCGGGAAATTCCTGGGGTATGTTGTTCGTCATCGAGGAATAGAGATCGACCCCAACAAAATTAAGGCAATCACGGAGATGCCACCACCAAGGAACTTTCGACAGCTTCGCTCGCTGCAAGGACAACTGGCTTTCATTCGGAGATTTATATCAAATCTATCGGGTAGGTGCCAGCCATTTTCAAAGCTAATGAAGAAAGATGTCCGTTTCAAATGGGACGCAGAATGCCATGAAGCATTTGATAGTATCAAGAAATACCTGTTGAATCCGCCCATTCTCGCAGCGCCGATTCCAGGGAAGCCTCTCATACTGTACACAGCTGCACTAGAAGAGTTCCTCGGAGCATTATTGGCATAGAATAATTAAGAAGGAAAAGAAAACGCGCTCTACTACATCAGTCGAAGGTTGATTGGAGCAGAAAGCCGTTATTCCCCAATTGAAAAACATTGTCTGGCGCTAATTTTTGCAGTTCAGAAACTCCGCCACTATATGTTATCCCATCAAATCACCCTGATATCGAAGATCGATCCGCTGAAGTTCTTGATGATAAGACCAGCATTGACAGGTCGTCTAGCCAGGTGGGCAGTACTATTACTACAGTTTGATATCATATACATGCCACAAAAGGCAGTGAAAGGTCAAGCATTGGTAGATTTCCTCGCTGCACACCCAATCCCGGCCGATTCCCCACTAAATGATGATTTGCCCGATGAACAGATAATGCAGGTCAAGGAGAATGAAATGCTACCATTCTGGGAAATGTACTTCGACGGGGCATCGTCGATCAGACCTGTCCGACCTCCAAATATTGCAAGAGCTCGAGCCGGCATCGGTCTCATTTTCGTAGCACCCGAGGGAGGCATAATGAGATTTTCATTCAGTTTGACAGAACCTCGGACCAACAACGAAGCCGAGTACAAAGCTCTATTAGCAGGGCTGGAGATTGCGATCGATGTCCGAATCCAAAATCTCTAAATCTTTGGTGATTCTCAGCTCGTGATAAATCAGGTCATCGGTATTTATAAAGTTGGCAAAGTCGAATTGACCCACTATCACCGGCGAGCCCTTGAGCTTTTGAAGCAATTGCCAAATGTCAAAATGGCTCGAGTTCCTCGAGGAGAGAATGCTAAAGCAGATTGTCTGGCCAAATTAGTCAAAGAAATGACAAACATCAATGAGGAGAGTCCTATATTCATCGGGGTTTACACTCGTAGGATCTTGGAGCCCGCTCTATTACAATTCCCGAGGGCAGAAGGAATTCCAGATTCAAGTCAGCAGGATGAAACTCTAGTTGACTCTCAACCTCTCCATCAGATCATTATGGAGAATTATCCAGAAGAATATCACGTGGCCAAGAGACATAAAGCCAGTCAAGCTTCAGAATCGTGGTGGCATTGTTTAGATATTGAAGTCGAAAATGATTGGAGACAGCCATTCATTGACTACTTCAAGGAAAACAAACTCCCGATGAAAAAGTCTGTGGCCGCACAAATTAGAAAAAGGGCGTTGTGATACGCATTGGTCAATGATACATTGTACATACGAGCTTTTGATCAAATGTGGCTAAGGTGCCTAGGGACCAAGGAAGCTGATAAAGTGGTATCAGATGTCCACGAAGGGCTTTGTGGAGCACATCAGTCAGGTCCCAAAATGACCGCTAAAATCAAGAGGATGAGTTACTATTGGCCGACTATGATCAGAGATTGCATTGACCACGCAAAGAGGTGCCACGAATGTCAGATTCACGGTGATGTTATACATCAGCCTTCAAATCCACTACACCCAACAATAGCTTCCTGGCCATTTGAATGCTGGGGCACTGATATTATCGGGCCAATAGATCCGCCGTCATCAGCGGGGCACCGTTTCATTCTGGCAGCGACGGACTACTTCTCCAAGTGGGCAGAAGCAGCTCCATTCAGAGAGGTCACATCGGAGCATGTTATCAATTTCTTTATCCACAATGTCGTCTACAGATTCGGTGTGCCACGCCACATAATCTCGGACAACGGTACCGCTTTCAAAAGTACAAAAATATATAAGTTTGTTGATCGACATAAAATCGATTCGCGATATTCATCCATATACAATCCAAGGGCGAATGGATTGGCGGAGGCCTTCAACAAGACGTTGGTGAAGTTGTTGAAGAAGATCCTTACCAAAAACAAAAGAGAATGGCATACGAAGATGACAGAGGCACTATGGGCATACCGTACAACCTACAAAACACCAACCAAAGCCACTCCTTATTCTCTTGTGTTCGGTGTTGAAGCCGTATTATCGTTAGAGATCGAACTACCGTCACTCCGGATAGCAATTCAGAATGATCTCACTCAAGAGCAAAATGCCCGCCTCAGAATGGAAGAGCTCGACGCACTTGATAAACTCAGGTTACAAGCCCAACAAAACCTAGAAATTTATCGAGGAAGAATGGCAAAATCCTTCGATCGTATGGTGCGTCCTCGATCATTTCAAGAAGGGGAATTGGTCCTGGTGCTGAGAAGACCAATCATCCCACATCGAAAAATCGGTGGCAAATTCGTATACAATTGGGAAGGCCCCTTCATCATCGAGAAAGTGTACCAAGGAAGAGCATATCAGTTGATCGATCTGAACGGTCAAAGACTCATGTCGCCTATCAATGGCCGACATCTAAAGAAGTATCATGCATGAAAATTTTATGACTAATGTACTTTGCAATTATCAAAATTTTATATGCGTATTTATCAATGCATGTTTATATTTTGAAATTCTCTTGTATAGCAAGAATGCATTTCAAAATCCCTCATTAGACTGGGGGCATTTTAAATATTTATTCGGGTCGACATCGCGCTGCGTGCCGAGATCCCCGAATAAATATTTAAAATTATCAATCCAAATATTCTTTTGTGCTAAAAAAAATAAATAAATACAAATATTTGTTTTCCAAAGTATATGCAGGTGATCTTTCAAGAGTTAGAGACACCGTCTTCTCCGACAAACCAAGACTCAAAGGTCAAGAAAAAAGACTTTTGTGGCTACACACTCATACAAAATTGAGCCGAAGAAGCTTAAAGTCTTTCGACAGCCTGAAGCTTAAGGTTCGAATGGGTGTAAAAGGTCGGATCCAACAAGCCCAAATATGGCCGGATCGCTGGCAGCTCCGTCTACTCAACAAGCCATAAGAAAGGCCGTAGTAGCGGAACCCCCACTTCGTCAACCTGTCAGTAGGGACTGTAGGAAGCATGAAGGCAGATTTGACTCGACCAGTTCAAGTGATCGTAGTCTACAAAATTCTTCCCAAATGACTGGAGAATCAAAGTTCCGGTGGAAGGATGAGTCTCGAACGACTACCAAATGTTCGTAGGCTCCAAAATCTTCAACCACAAAGGATGACTTCAAATCTGTCAACTTCAGCAAAATCAACATTGGGAAGCGCAATTCCCATAGCTCAAGTCTAAAACCTGAATGAGTGTAAGGGGTCGGATCCAACAAGCCCAAATATGGCCGGATCGCTGGCAGCTCCATCTACTCAACAAGCCATAAGAAAGGCCGCAGTAGAGGAACCCCCATCTCAGCAACCAGAGGACAAAGAGCTATCAAATTCTAGCTCTCCCGATCTGATGAACTCTAGTGACTCAGATTAAAGTCTTCTCAAGTGGTTAAGGATCAAGATACTACCTACGTTCGGTACTATCAACTGAATCCAGAACCTGCAAATCCTTCAACAAATCCATAAAGCACAAAGCGAGGATCGAAGGAATTTTTCTTCAACAAGTCCGTCAAAGCACAAAGCAAAGGACCGAAGAAAACTATCCCGAAGTTCATGAAAAGCCTTAGGCTGAACTAAGTAGATTCCGTCATCAACAAATCCGCTATGCACAAAGCTCTGGACCGATGATTTCTTTCCATCGATCTAATACAAACCTAAGGGTTTAGGTCACCGGCATCTACTCCTTCAACAAGCCCGCCAAAGCTAGAAGCATAGGCCGAAGGAACACGAATCTCCTAACAAATCATTAAAGACAAATCAGGAAACTCTCCATCGCTATCCGCATCACAAAGCGTAGGACGAATGAAATCAGTATCTCAACCATCTATTGATATATCCAAGAGATCTATGGATGAAGAAAATCTTAGTGTGACATCCAAGCAAATTTTTGGAGATCCACTAAATGAAAATCTTAGTGAGACATCCAAACAAACTTTTGGAGATCCACTAAATGAAAACCTCTGTGTGACATCTAGAACAAATATATAGAGATCCACAGGGCCAAACAGCTTACAACAAACGTGATTCGCTCTAGACGCGTACCACATTTGTTGGGGGGCATTTGTTGACCTATAATTTAAAGCCAAGCAAAAAAAAGAAAAAAGAAGAAAAAGAAATAAAAAAATGCAAAAATCGTTACCTCTGCCGGATATCCTGACAAAATGATCGCAAATCCTGCTTTGCTACAGTTGCCCATCCTTCTGCAAACGGCGTCATCTCAGAGCAGGATACGCGGATATCGTGCGCAGGCCTCGATCTCGCTCCCATGAACGTCATTAAATACCGAACCCACAGCCTCCTTCGGAGCTCTCTCGCTGCTCTCCACGCTCGACCACACACGCGAACTGCTCTGTCTGAGCTCCTCTCCCACTCCCGACGACTTCTTCCCCCATTGTCGAAGCCGATCAAGGCCCCCGACCGAGCTCTACTCGTCGCCTCCTGTAGCCGCAAATCCACCGAAGCCGAAGCTCCAAACCGACGAGCTCCCAAGGTCGGGATCTCCGTCCCGACCCCCATATCCCGTTGTCGTTGCTTCCGAGAGAGAGAGAGAGAGAGAGAGAGAGAGAGAGAGAGAGAGAGATCCCTACCTCCATAGCCGACGTTCCTCCTCTCCAAGCCCGACGTCCCCCCTTCTAGTCGATCAGAAGTTCCGACATTTTGATCGTGAGCAACTGTCGCTCGCTGTAAAGGAGATTTTCGTCTCCTTTGTTGTTGTCCGACTTCGCTTCTAGGACGACTATCCTTACCTGTTCGATCAGAAGCAAAACGGGCGCTCGCTCACAGTGAGGTAATTTTCTCCCATTCGCACTCTCCTTCGGCCAAGTCTCGTGCATGCCGAACCAGAGAAATGGGATAGGGTTTTAATTAATTTTGATTAGGATTAATGTTAATTAATCTTAATCAATTTTAATTATCTTAATTATTTATAATTATTGTATTAACTGTAATCAACTTTAATTAAATAATTATAATTATTTTAATTAAAGTCAATTTTAATTATAATTTATAAATGATTAATTATAATTAATTTTTATTAACTAATTTTAAGTAATTAAAGTTAATTAATATTTATTAGTTATGATTAACTGAGATTAATTATAATTAACTATATTTAGTTAATTATAATAATTATAATTAATTATTTTAATTAATTAATGATTAATTAAAGTTAATCTTAATTATAATTAATAATAAAAGAAAATAATTCCCCCCACTCTCTTGCCTCGACATTCGTGTCAGACCAGCCAACAACCTAAGCACGCCTTTAGTGGCCGTGGTAGGAGGGAACCCGGTGCGACACCTACGACGAGGTAGGCGAGTGACCCCTCGATCCATGTGCCAACCACGACGACTCCGCGAAGGTATAAAATTTTCTAAACTCAAAACCCTACTTCAATATTCGTGGCAAATCGAAGAACTGTCCTATGTACGCCTTTGTTGGTCGTGATAGGATGGGACCCCGGTGCGGCACGTACGGCGAAGCAGGGTCACTTATAAGTACCCCCGGGCGGGGGGAAAGCAAAAATTGTCTCTTTTTTATAAAAAAAAAAAAATTTATACCCGCCGCGGTGTCTCACCAACACCAACCGTGCACGTCTTTATTGACGTGGCGGGTAGGCGGCCTCTTGGTTTTTCCCCTAAACAGGGGATACGCTGGGAGGCTGCCGAAATTTTGTCTGAAATACAGACAAGGACTTGGAGCAGAATGAGATTTGTGGACTTGACTTAATCTACTTAATCAAATTTGAATCCAAATAAAAAGAAATGTGCAAATGAGATTGAACTTGAATTTAAAGTCAAAGACCACAGAGGACCTTTATTTGGGACTTGAGCTAAAAAAGAGCTTGGATTCACACTTGAAGTTGAACAAAATGAGACTCGTACTTGGACTTAATTGAACTCAAACGAACATGAACTGTGGACTGTTGAACTTGAAGACTAAGCATAACTCAAGTGACTAATGATAAATGCTTGAACTCAATAAAATTGAAATGCATGCCTAAGCAAACGACTCAAACTTGATATTTGAACGAAGTTGAACTTGAGCATGGTTCAATCATTCGAAATCAAACAAGGATTTAATTTGGACATCAAGACTTGAACTCATCTTGGACTCTACAAGGACCACAGGGGACTTCGATTTGGACTTGAACAATAGAACAAAGAGATTAAATTCAAATGAACCAAAATTCAATCGAACTTGAGTTTGATACTTGAATTCAAACATATGACTTGTGAACAAGGCTTGGACATGGTTGAACTCAAAAGACAAGGATTTGGACATTAACATATTAAGTACAAACTTGAACAAAAGACTTAAAATCAAGCTTAATCAAGGAGACTTTGAACTCAAAGAATTGAACCATGA
This sequence comes from Dendrobium huoshanense, assembly GCA_016618105.1. Lineage (NCBI taxonomy): Eukaryota > Viridiplantae > Streptophyta > Magnoliopsida > Asparagales > Orchidaceae > Dendrobium > Dendrobium huoshanense. The sequence continues at coordinate 49,456,378 of CM028353.1, read as the reverse complement.
TGAACTCAAGTGAATGTAGAGAACTTGAACTTGCCAAAATCACATGAGACTTATGAACTTGGTTTGAACCAAGTTATAGGGACTTGTAATGAATAAATGCAATCACCTGTATGCGGTGATGATGGAGGAGATCACAATAAATGCTGTAATTCCAAATGAAAACCTACAATACTAGCCCATCATAAGAGCTACAAAAGCAAGTAAATATGAAAGAATGTAAGTGCCTCTATCACTAACGATCCAACTCTAAGAAGATACATCAAAGATAAAGATCAAGTGCATGCAAACATGCAAGGTTTCATGTATAAGTTCATTACAAAGAAGTTACAAATGGAGTCTATTTGAAAGCAAGCAAGGACTCTCCCCAATGCATTCAAATGAATCTCACTAAGATATATACATGTGAGGGATCATCTAAAGGCAAGGGTGGTATATCAGCAATATTCTTACAAGCAATGACCACTCAATAAAAATAAAAATGCAGAGCCCAGCATACAAAAGGGGAGGAATTGGCAACAAATGCAAATACGTATGGGCCTTTATAGGAGACCCGTCATACACAACAATGATATCCCACCAATCAATACTTGTGAACTTGCAGATACATGTAGCAACCAATATGCAAGTGGATAAAACAACCTACCAATCAATGTGCATGAAGGGGTTGGTAAAAAATGCGAAATCCTATGAATCATCGTAGGAGACTTGTTACATACATAAAAGTTCCATCCACGAGTAAATACAAAAAAATGATCTGCAATACATACAATCTCTCTACGAATACAGATATATGTATAACATGCCATCAATGGGTAGATATAGAAAGACTTTAGTAAATGCAGTATCCTGAAGTCAATTCCAGTATATAAAGGAAGACATCTACCTACCTACATGCAGCAGTAGCGGATGCACTGAAACGGCCAAAGAACACAACAAAATGCATGGAGGGTACGACAAGTGACAGCTCCTACGACCCAAAGCAGGAGATTCGTTAGTGCACTACGATCCACTTGCAGAAAGCAACGAGTAGTGCACGGCAGTCTACCTGTACGAAGCAGCGAACAACTCAATCCCTAAGCTGCTACGCCACGCCACCGGATCTGCAACATTCGTACAAGCAGACAGAAGGCATCTACAATTATTTCAAAGTACCCCTGCACGTGCACTATAAATTGTATACACATAAGTACACTAAAAGGGGTAAAAATAATTATAAAACTCGCATGGGCCCCGGCGAGCGTGCTATTGGTACACACGTGATGTCTAGGGATGCTGCGCGGATTGACAAGTAAATTCAGGTTCGAAATCGATCTTTCTATACGGGTCAATAGAAGTTGACAGGATTCGAACCATTAAGCAAATATAAAGTTGTGACGACCGGTATATTTTCTTTAAAATATTCATATTAGGCCATCAAGGCCTACAACAATATGAATTCACTAATAAAGGCACGAAGCCTACAAAACCCGATCCTCTGTCGACAACCCGACAGAGTTGACAAGGTTCAATCCATAAAAAGAAATGACCCCCAAACACCCCGATGATGGCCGTGTTGAATGCATATCTCAACGGAGGAGTTTCCAAATACTTTCAATTGTCTTCCAAATATCCATATTCCAAAGCTCCACCCAAAATACCCATAAAAATTCAAAAATCCAAAAAAAGACTTTACAAAAATCCACAAATCCCAAAAAGCCAAAAAAATCCAGAAAATTCTCAAAAATCCCAAAAATTTGAAATTCAATCCATTAATTGCTTAAAGCAAATTCCATCACCCTCCGCAACAGTCTGCTGGGGTGGACAAATTCAAGTAAACTTTAGCTCACAAAGAGCCAAATGCCTAGTCGAAAATATCACTAGGATCCATTCTCAAACAATCTCTTGCCAGTAAGGACGTGGTACGTGTCCTCTAACCGGCAGTTTCGCCGCCAAATGGCACTGCAGATAAACGGTTATGACCCGGGGCCCTCTGAACCGAGTGGTTTTGCCGCCAAATGGAACCACGGATAGCGGTTATGGCCAGAGCCAATACGCTCTTTAATGGCGTTAAATCCTTGAGATATGAATCAATAGGATATGATCGATAGGGCACAAAGCCCTCTGTCAGCTAATGTGGATTCAAATTTGTCCCCTTAGACAAACATTCAACCCCGGTCTACAAGGTCCCCTTGGACGAAGCAACCCATGGCTGCCGACAAGGATCCTTCTGTCAGGTTGGGTCGACTACCTCCTCTGACTAAGTAGACCAGAGACCACGATGGCCCGGGACGACGGAACCATGGGATCTTGATCGGGTCTATCATCCATTCCCCCACCATCCGCTTTAAGTGCAAGATGGTGCAATTTCCTATTTTAAATATCAAATATACCCAAATCCAAATCCAGTTTCCAAATTCTCAAACTTCCAAACATTTCCAAAAAAAATCAAAATCCATTGCTGCTACTATATGCCAGATAACACGTATTTCTATACATATCTGATTGACGACTAGCCTTAATCGAAAGTTCTCTCTCGTGATCGGGAGGGGTAATTAACTATAGGGGCTTGCGCCTATAGGAAACCAGAACTCAGATCATAAAGTCCTCACAAAATGAGGGCGAAATCTCTGGGTAGTGTCTTATCTACAAACTCATCTGCCTTCCAAAATTTACCTCGGAACTTAGTTCGTTAAAACTCCCTCGCCGAATAAGAAAAGCGAGTGGAGGCCGAGACCGAATTTTCGGAGCCCACAATCGATTCTCTTATGGCACACAGAGAATGATCGATGTGCATCTTCTTCCTCTTATTGGGATTTTTCCCTTTCATGTAAATAGATTTGATTTATTCTATTATAAAAGTTTAAAAAAAGTCTATATATATATATACTTCTATATTTGTACATAATCAAATAATAAAGTTCAAAATATTTTTTTCTACTTTTCTACACCATCCATAAGCATTCATCAACAATCAAAAGATCCTAATAGTTGTCTTGAATATAATAAAATATTATAACTAGAAAACAACATGGATACGCTAAGGGAAATAATCGAAATTTGCTAGAGAAAAAATACATCATATAAAGGTAAAATGATAACCTAGGGTACAAAATCCTAATGAACAGATAATTATAAAAAGACTTATTTGGAATGCCCTTGTTGAACATCGATAAATCTAATGAAGTGAGATAAATTTTTTTCTGATTCCTTTGCACTATCAGGCACATAGGAATTGAAACTACATATCCACTGGTGTCAAGACTCTGAGTGCTCTCATTTGAGTCATAAGGCTGTTGAGAATCTTCATCATCATTGTGTTCACAAATTGGAAGAAGGTGAAATGTTGCCCAAATATATTGATTGGGGCTAATAATAATGCTTGCAGATGTAGTAGTGGCCAACTCCATAAGGCTAGCAAAGGAAGGCTCAAGAGCCCCTAATTCCTAAGGAGTTTATAAAACGATATCTAATTTTGATTGCAAACATGATCTAATAAAGGACTAGTCTCCAAAGTAGTAGAATGATGACTCTAATCATTTGATTGTATCTATTGCACATAATAAGTAGATTTCATCATATCTGAGTGAGCCTTGAAGCATTCAAAGAAATTATACCATAAAATTTTGCATAATGAAAAATATAATGGGATGCCTTCAAATTCATACCATCTGTTAATATCAATGAGTCGAAAAGCCAATTTACACCTCCTTTTCTAACTAAGAAGTAGCATATAGTTCAATCAAAACTTTGGCCACAAAAGTAGCAAAGTCAATTTGGGTTCATGGATCTAGTTCAAACCTAACCTAAAATGGGCCAAAATGAATATAGATGGTCTAAACCCGACCAATTTAATATGGGTCAAAAATCTCAAATTGTACCTAACTAGAGCAAACTCAAACCTAACCTTAGAAGGCAAAAAAATTATTTAAGTCAATATGGGTATGCATCAACCCAACCTGAGCTGACATAATTACTCGATTTTGCTATGATAACTATTATAATTTAATGAGTTTTTCATTAAAAAATAATTAATTAAACCATTATTTTAGGATTGACTCTCAACTCAATCAAAAATATTACTTGGCCTAATATTGACACACCTACATAAAAGAGCTTGAAAGAGATCTAAAATTATGCACTTATAAGATTTGTCAACTAAAGCCGAAAAAGTGGATTGATTAAAATAATGTAAATAAAGCTGAGGGAATGCAATCTACGCTAGAGTGATGGGTGGGTCCTCGAAAGAGTCAAAATGAAGAGACCATTTCAACATGAGTATTGGAATGCCACTAATGTAGTTAACCATAAAGAGAAAAATGTGGTGTAGTCTACTTTTGAAGTTATTGTAACAATCATATCACTAGAGTCAATGAATCCAATGATGTAATCACCAACTAAATATAAATCAATTTGAAATCATAAATCATTCAGCATAACAAATATATTTGCATAGGAATGAGAACGGTGGGAAAAAGGAGATGTAGCTTCAAAGGTATGAAAGCAAGAAAAGGAGCCTCCAGAAAGCAAGTAGGTATCACAACATATGATGGAGATTGTGGTTGATGTAGGCAAAGTGGGGGGGGGGGGGGGGGGGGGGGGGTGGGTTTGGTGGGGGGGGGGGGGATGGGGATGAAGGGGTGGAGGGGTTGGGTTGATTTGGTTCCATGTTTGGGTTTGGTTAGCTTGGTTTGAGCTTCCCCTTTGGTGAGTTGTTGTTTTCTTCTTCTAAAATCAACTCATTAATGTGTAATTAATGTCAAATCAGGTTCATTCACCCCCTTTCTGTTGGCCCTTCGTTTCTGCCTGGCTCATGTCCTGTGGCTGGCTTTTGATGTTCCCCGTGTTGCCTTTTTCTCTCCCCCGTGTGGTCCCTTCGGCTGCTGTTCCAGGCAGCGCATGTTGGTCTTTTGGCTCCCCTTTTTTGTTTGGTTTGGTTGCTGCTCCTGGAGCCGCCTGCTAGCCTTCTGTTTTCCCTTTCCTGATTGGCTCAGCTAGAGATGTTTGGGGCTATTTGGCTGCCTCTTTTAACCTATAAATTGGGGATGTTTTGAAGCTAAAAAAAGATAGTATGTGATGATTTTTGGAATGTAAAGCTTGCGGGTTTCTTCTTGGAAAAGCTTGCGAGCTTGTTCCATTTCTCTTCTCCTTTCTACGATTTCGTCTCGTACTTCTTATCTACTTCTTCTCTCCGCAAGTGACCACCCCCTTTGTATATTTCTTCTCGACGAATGAAAGCCGCTTTAGGTGTTTTATGTTTGTTTTTTATGTTCTAAGCTTGTATGCATCGTCCTTCTAATATAAAAGTTGAATTGTATTTTGTTTAAGTATTGTATTTTGTCTATTTTCTTATTTTAAAAGGATATCCTAATTTGTATGTTATTTTGCAATCTTTTTTATTGCATCAGTGGTTGAGGTCGGGATTCAATCGAAACCCTCGAGAATGAGAAGATAGGAGGAAGAGAATGGTTATATACTTATATATCGAGGGAAAAGAATGTCGGATTGTGTGCTCATTAAAGAAGAAGAAGACTCAAGGCAAAAAATTTGGAATAAGGAAATGAAAAAGTTAACCGAGGAAATAAAAATGGTTAGCAAGAGAGCAGTAGTAGCAATGTAGCATTAAAACTCTAAATGGAACTTAAATCATGCTTGTGATTTGGATATATGATCGCCTCCAAAGCTCGAGTAAAGAAAAAGGTATAGGCTAATGGTTGTAAATGCTTATTGTAGTTCTACTTGGGATAGCTTCCTAACTAGCAAGAATGATGCATTTCATTATTTTTCAAAGTTGACCAAATAGATTCAATGAGATAAGAAGGATACTATATTATTATGATTCAAGCAACACAGAAAATTTAAAAAATGCATTTATTTGCAAAAATGTGAGTAAATAAGGTATTTTACATAATTTCTTAGCTCCTCAGAATCCATAGCAAAAAGTAACAGTTTAAAAGAATAATAAAACTGTTAGTATAGATAGCAAAATCAATGTTTAATAAATGCAAAATATCAAAATACATTCAGAAAAAATTGGTGAAGACAAGTTACAATGTTATAAATAGATTGAGAATAAGACCTAACAGGAAAAAAAAAAAGAACATATGAATTACTTGGAGGTCAGAAGATATATATTTCCCATTTTCATGTGTTTGAGTGTAGTTATTCTGATGTATTAATTAATATTATGATCATAAAGTTATTCAAAGTATTAGCATCTTAATGACTATGTAATATTTCTTTAATATATTTAGTATAATAAAGATGATTCTATAATATATAATTATCATAAATTAATTTGTTTTATCACTAGAATCAAAAATCTACTTGTTATACATGGCCTCACCCATTATTAGGCTAATCCCCATATCTAGGAGTCTCAACCCATCACCTATGTGATGGGTCACATCAACCATTATCGATGCCAATAAGCCCTATGAAATGAATGGTTCACAATAGCCTTTAAAAATTGACCTACTTTTCATTCCCAATGATGTGATAAATGCGAACTATTCCTTATGCTCTCGTAAGGTAAAATCCTAAAAACCTAATTATCATCTTGCAAAGTTCTTTAATTTCACAAATTTTCGGGACAACTTTCTAACCCTCATTTTTCAACAATTTCTCCCCATCCTTGATTTTGTGCTTTTTTAATTCACATTACACTAATTTTGTGTTATCATTCATCTTGTAAACCCTAATCTAACCCACACAACCCTATATCTACTTCTTTCATTCAAATAACTCCCAACTCCGAGAAGGAATAGACACACAGCTTCATCTTCTAGGATTAGGGAACATGATGACAACCCCATTAGGAATCATTCATTTCCTTCAATCAATATTGTTTACCATAAATCTTCCAATACCCCCCCCCCCCCTATCCATCATAAACAATGGGTTTTTGCAAGGTTTAAAATTGCGCAATTGGATATTGAGGCGTTTTTCTTTTGTGAGGCGAGGCGTAAGCCTCAAGACGTATTGAGGTGTAAGCCTCAAAATTCAAAAATTGCGTAAAGTATAAATAAAGGTTAAAAGAGATGTTTTATATAATACTCAAATAATATATTAAAGAATAACATATTAACTTTATATTAAACTCTGAAGTAATAAATTGGCATACATATGAAATAAAAATTGCATAAGACGTAAAGTGAAAAGTGATGAATTGCGTGAAATAGAATTGAAATCCAAATATTAAAAGACCAAAAAATATGAAATATAAGAATCACGTAAAAGTATCCTATAACATTAAGTTCAGCTCCAAATTCTTTCTTTCTTAGTTTCCTATTCATCTAAATTCAATTCCTAAAAAAAGCTGACGTAATTGACAACAACTCAAAAAACATTTGCACCGACATCAATGAAGGATCTTTATTTAAGCCATCGTCATAACAAATTGATCTCTCCCCTATCTCATCATGTGGAGCTCAATGCCTCTCAATCTATTTCTTTTTTATTTATCTCAATCATCTTTTATTTTTCATAAATATTTGTCATCAACATAAAGATGAGAATAATACTCCAAATTTTTTAGAGAATGTGGTGGTATTGGTGTGTGGCTTTCAAGTTATTCCCGGCGGTGGCTACAATGGTGTTGCTAAGGCAAAGGCAGTGGCCAAGACGTTGAGGCTGTTAGGAGGAAGTTGCTGCGGCTTAGGGGTGCATAAATACGTTGTTAAGGGCTTTAGTTTAGGGCTTAGGTAAGTTTTAATAATATATATATATATATATATATATATATATATATATATATATATATATATATATATATATATATATATATATATATATATATATATATATATATATATATATATATATTGGTTGAGGCGTAAGCCTCACGCTAGTAAGGCGAGGCGCACCTCAAGGCTGGCCTCAGCCAAGCTGAGGTGTAAGCCTCATAAAAAAAGCTCGAGGCGTAAGCCTCAAGGCGTTTTTCACTGGAATTGATCTGAGGCGAGCCTCATATTGCGCAATTTTAAACAATGGGTTTTTGATACCTAGACTAAATTGCTAAATGCCACCAACTTGGTTCCATAACTTTGGTTAGGTAGTCATATCTTGTCAAGTCTAATATGATTCTTCAATGTACTAAATGTTGGTAGAAGAAAAAGAATGAAATAGATATTTGAATAAGATGAATGATTTATTATATCATTTTATTTTGGAAGTGTTAAAAACGAGGATTTGAGAGGGAAAAACTTATTCTTATTCATTACAATCTTCCCTATTTATAGATCTATACAAGATGTCCTAATGCGGAAATATAAATTGCAGATTTAATACACAAATAAGAAAATAAAATCTAAAATAAAATCTTTCCTAAATTTGTTCCCTCATTATGGCGTGATCCATGAGAGCATCCCACGGATTGATCTTTGTGTCCGTCGGATTCTTTGTACTAGGAACGGTTGGATTTCAACACTCCCCCTCAAGCTGGGAAATATGGATCCGTCATTCCCAGCTTGTCAATCATACGGAGGAAGACAGAACTGTCCAATCCTTTAGTAAGGAAATCTGCAAGTTGATCCTTTGATGATACATGGTCAACACTTACTAGACCACTGTCTAGTTTTTCTTTAATAAAATGTCGGTCACTTCTATGTGCTTGGTCCTATCATGCTGGACTGGATTGTGGGCTATGCTGATTGCTGATTTGTTGTCACAATGTAGCTTCATGGGCTCATCCCACTTAACCTTCAGATCTTCTAGGATTATTTTGATCCACAGTAGCTCACATATTCCTAAGGCCATAGCTCGATATTCTGCTTCTGCACTAGATCTTGCCACCACATTCTGTTTCTTGCTTCTCCATGTGACTAGGTTACCTCCAAGAAATGTGCAATACCCAGAGGTAGATCTTCTATCAACCGGTGATCCTGCGTAGTCAGCATCTGTGTATACTTCTAGGGTCATTCCATGATCTCTCTTAAAGAGAATTCCTTTTCCTGGTCTTCCTTTAAGGTAGTGCAATATCCTGTCTACCGCTTGCATGTGAATCTGCTTTGGATTTTGCATAAACTGACTAACCATGCTTACAGCAAATGTTATGTCTGGTCTAGTGTGGGAGAGGTAGATCAATTTCCCTACAAGTCTCTAGTAGGCCCCTTTATCTACATCTGGATCTTCTCTAGCTTCTCCCAGTTTAAGATTAGGTTCTACTGGTGTTGGTGCTGGTTTACAGGCAAGTTTACATGTTTCTTTTAGAAGATATTTGATATATTTCTGTTGTGAAATGAAGATTCCTTTGCTGGAGTGAGCTACTTCAATTCCAAGAAAATATCTTAGTCTACCAAGTTCTTTGATGTCAAATTCCTTAGCCAGATTTTTCCTTAAACTGGCTTTCTCCTCTTCATTACTTCCAGTCAAAATAATATCATCAACATACACTAATAATATTGTGACTCCCCCTGAGTCTGAGTGTTTGAAGAACAGTGTATGATCCCCTTGACTCTGTTGATACTCATTCAAGAGCATGAATTTAAAGAATTTTCTGAACCAGGCCCTTGGTGATTGTTTGAGCCCATATAGAGCTTTTTTCAATTTGCACACCTTGTTACCTTCAGATTTTTCTTTAAAGTCTGGTGGTATTTCCATAAATATCTCTTCTTCTAAGTCTCCATGTAGGAATGCATTTTTTACATCCAGTTGTTCCAGGTGCCAATTGTACTTGGCTGCTAGTGAGAGTAGTATTCGGACAGTATTCATCTTGGCCACAGGTGCAAACGTTTCTTGGTAGTCAATGTCATACGTTTGAGTAAACCCTTTTGCCACTAGTCTTGCCTTATATCTCTCCAGTGTGCCATCAGCTTTGTATTTTACTGAGAACACCCATTTGCAGCTGACCGATTTTTTCCCTATCGGTAGATTGACGATCTCCCATGTTTCGTTCTTTTCCAGGGCCTGCATTTCATCTTTCATGGCATTTTTCCAATTTTTATCAGATAAGGCCTCAGAAACATCTTTAGGAATACGGATATCTTCTAATGAAACAAGGAAATTTTTGTGTGACAATGAAAAATTGTTGAAAGATATAGAGTTGTTTATAGGGTATAAGGGAGGTGGTGAACTTACCTTATTTCCAGGAGATGGTTCAGATTCTTGGATCTGCTTTGGAGTACAGCTTGAGCTTGTACGTCTAGAGTAAACCTTTCCAAATCTAATAACGTTGTCATTTGTTTCCCTTTCTTGGGTTTCGGGTGGATTGTTTTGAGGTGGTGGAGGAATGTCAAGAGGTGCTAGTTCAATTTCCTCATCTTCCTCAAGTTCAGTCTCCCCCTGAAGATGAGTTTTTGAGAAATAGGAATTTTTCTCATCAAAGGTAACATCAATAGAAACAAAGGTTTTTCTTGTGGAGGATGATAACACTTATACCTTTTGGGTAGCTGAATAACCAACAAAGATGCATTTGAGTGCTCTTGGATCTAATTTTCCTCGCTCATGGCTGTGGATATGAACATAGGCAGTGTATCCAAAGATTTTGGGTGCAATATTATGATGGGTTCGAAACTCTGGGTAAAAAGAGGACAAGGTCTCCATTGGAGTTTTGAGGCCTAAAGCTGTTGAAGGTAATCGATTTATGAGATAGGCTGCAGTTAAAAGAGCTTCCCCCTTATAGGATTTGGGTGTATTGTAGTGAAATAGGAAGGCTCGAGTGGTGGCTAGAAGGTGACCAATTTTCCTCTCTGCAACCCCATTTTGTTGTGGGGTGTAAACACATGAGGACTCATGGATGATCCCTTCATTCTGGAAGTATGAGAAAAGGGTTTGGTTGAAATAATCTTTGGCATTATCGGAGCGGAATCTCCGTATTTTTACCCCAAATTGATTTTGGATCATGGAATGAAAGATGGAAAGAATGGTGCTAACATCAGATTTATTTTTAAGGAGATAGATCCAAGAGACTCTAGTGCAATCATCAATGAAAGACACAAACCAGCGTGCCCCAGAGATATTGGAGATTTTTTAGGGTCCCCATATATCACTATGAATAAGGTAGAAAGGAGTGTCACATCTCTCACTTTTGTTTGGGAATGAGGTTCTTTTATGTTTAGCCAACTCACAGGTTTCACAATGAAAATTTTTATTTTCTATTTTCTGAAACAGTTGTGGATACATATGCCTTAGGATATCAAAAGATGGATGTCCTAGTCTATAATGATGAAGCCAAATAGTGGAATTCCTATCTACTAGGGATAACATAGAGCAATTATTATTAAATTGGTTTGGTTCTTCCAGGTAGTACAATCCAGCTTTCTCTTTAGCAAGTCTAATCTTCTTCCCCGATCTCTGGTCCTGAAATAAGCAATAAGTAGGGTTAAATAAGGCTTGACAATTATGGTCATTGGTAAGTTTTTGTATTGATATTAGATTTGTGGATAATTGTGGTACGTGGAGGACGTTTTTCAGGGTGAGTAAGGGAGATAATATGATGTCTCCTTGACCAGCTACTGTGGTAAGAGAACCATCAGCAGTGATGATTTTCTTGTTGTTTGGGCAAGGAGTATAGTTTATGAGGTGAGTAGATGAGTGGGTCATGTGATCTGTGGCTCCTGAATCAATTATCCATAATTCCTTTAGATGATTTCTGGAAGCACTTAAACTGAAAGAAATTGGAGTCTTACCTGAGAGTGCAAGTAAAGAAGAAGCATTTGGTTTTTCAAGAGATACCAGGAGTTGTTTTAATTTGTCAATATCTTCTTTATTGAATTCTCCAAGGCTGGACCGTGCTTCTGGCTTACTTGTAGTGTTGTTGGCATGTGATGTGCTCCTTGGTTCACCCTTTTGATTCCACTCCTTGTTGGGGGGGTTTACCATGTATTTTCCAGCATGTTTCCTTTGTGTGTCTTGACTTTTTGCAATAGCTGCACCAAAGTGAGTCTCTGTCTTTGAACTTTGAAGGATCTTTACCCTTCTCCTTCCATGACGATTCTTTGTTCATCACCATTGCTGAGCTTTCAACTGTCTTTGGTTCTAACATTACTCCTCGTCGACTTTCTTCTACGCGAATGAGAGAAATGGTTTCGTTGAGTGATGGCGTCTCTTCCTTGCCGAGGATCTGAACTCTAACTTGGTCAAATTCTGCATTGAGTCCTACAAGAAAATCATAAACTCTATCTTTTTCAATAAAGTTCTTTAGGATCACAGCATCCTCCGGACATCTGGTTTCAATGCACCTATAGTGATCAAGTTCTTGCCACAGATTTTGTAGAATGGTGGCATATTCTGTCACGGTCTTACTCCCCTGCTTCGTGCTTCCAACTTTGACTTTTACTTCAAAGATTTGGGCCGCGTCACGAGCTTTGGAGTAGGTTTGTCTGGCAGCATCCCATATGTCCTTTGCCGTTGAAAGGAACATAAATGTGTCACTAATTTCTGGAGTCATGGAATTCCACATCCTTGACATAATCATGGAGTCTGCTTCATCCCATGCCCCAAATTTGGGATCTCCTTCTTTCGATCCTCCTCCAAGGAGATGATGTATTTTACCTTTCCCCTTCAAGTAGGTCTTCACAAATTGAGACCACTTCAGGTAGTTCTTCCCATTTAGACGATAGGAAGGTTGCATGCTTTGAAGGTCACCTCGTCCTTGGTGCACCATCGACTCCTCATTTTGCTCAACGCTTTGGGAGGAATTAATTTCTGACATTGGAAACCAATTAAGGCTTCCTAAAAATTTTCTTTGTTCGGCAATAAAGGTCAAAGGTTTTTTTTTTTTTCTTCCCTTTTTTTTCTTTTTCTTTTCCTCCTTTTTTTCTGGTTTACTAAATCAAACCGGCCGAGCCTTTCAAAAAGCTCAGATCGGGACTAGGCAGGAGGTCGGGCTCCAGAGAAGAGGCCTTTCGCACGCAGGAGCCGCTTGATCGGGCTCCAGAGATTCAATCGATCGCTCCTTTCGCACGTAGGAGCCGCTCGAGGAGGCTTCTCTACCGGTCGGATCGGGACGCCTTCGACGATCGGGACGCCTTCGACGATCAGGACGCCTTCGACGATCGGGACTTCCTGTCGGATCGGATGCTTGTTGCTTCACGCGAGGCTTCTTTGGCTCCTTCGGATCCTTCGTGGCTATTCAACGACGTTCCTTTGACGACTTTCCGTCAACGGCAACGAAGGCCTTTTCACGAAGTTTTCCCTCCGGTGAGCTCTGATACCATGTTAAAAACGAGGATTTTAGAGGGAAAAACTTATTCTTATTCATTACAATCTTCCCTATTTATAGATCTATACAAGATGTCCTAATGCGGAAATAATAAATTGCAGATTTAATACACAAATAAGAAAATAAAATCTTTCCTAAATTCGTTCCCTCATTATGGCGTGATCCATGAGAGTATCCCACGGATTGATCTTTGTGTCCGTCGGATTCTTTGTACTATGAACGGCTGGATTTCAACAGGAAGCATCAATGATCCATGACCTACCTATCGAGTGGCCAACTACATTTTCCAATATCTACAAAACACCATCTTTCGATGTGGGTGATTCATCTTACATGCTCCCACTCTCACTATACCATTATACTATTGTGCTAGATTGCAGCCCATGCTAATTTCAACATTGTCGATGCCTTACTACACCTTATGTGTCGAACTGCTCATCTTTAAGATCTAGCTTTTACTTGACAATGGAAACATAGACTTGGCAATTTGGTCTATAACATCCTTCAAGCCAAGTTTAATTTGAAGATCAAGAATGCATTGTTCGAGCACGCCCCTCAACATCTCTCACAGACTTAATAATATTAGATTATATAGCAAGTTGCATCAATTGCTAACATTTAAGAGGCTAGCACTACTTCGACTCAAAGGAAGAACAAAGAATCAAAGCATGACATAACAACGTGTAAGAAGTTCAATGATACTCGGGGAGGGTCAACAAGAGGACAAAGTAGATCTATCATCATCAGTCTAATTCCAAGCAGCATTCTATTGGCATTAAAATAATGACGATAAGTGAATTTTTCTAATAATTCATTTTTTTTTTGGGTTTGTAGTATGGTACTTTAATGTTTTTGCTTAGTGTATGATGCTCTTATCATGGATGCTAGGAATGTTGTGTTTGTTATGCTAAGATAAAATATTGTACTAATGTCATAAATATTTATTCATTAAACATTTTTAATGTTCTGATTAATTAAGTTATACGTGTTTATTACTCACATTTGTTATGTTTATAAGTGCCGACTTTGATGATGCCAATGGGGAAAATTGGTGGTATTTTAGGCATGCAAATGAATACCATGTGTGCAAATAGCTTAAACTATTATTTACCTTCTTAAATTCTCTTTAATTGATGCATGCAATGATTTAGAGAGTCATCCCCAATTTGTTTATACAATTACTACATCTCAAGGGAAAGTTTACTTTGCACCTTAAACCCATATCTTAGTTCAATAAAGGTTTTTCATTGTCAAAAAGTAGAGATTGTAACTGCACGAGCTATATGACTAATGGACTCATTTTGATGATAACAAATATACATATATGAAAGATCTAATATTTGATTTAAGTATTGTAGGTTAAAACATATGCAATTCAAAAGAGTAATCCTAGTTATTAGATGAATTACATTATTATGGTATCATTGAAGATGAGTCGAATAACATTAACGGCAATTAACTATTCTTTTTTTTTTCATGAAATTAATGTTCATTGTCATATCAAGACTAATAATGGCTTAAGATCTATTAACAAACTTTAATATAATAATTAATAATGACTTTTTTAGTTATAATCATTCAAAAATACATTTTAATAATATAAAATACTTACATTGGAGAATGACACATTATTTTATAAGTAAATGAAATATTAAACTATACATAGCCTCCTATTATTGGGAAAATTCTAGGTTGATAGGTCCAAATGAATTCCATTTCCGAGGCCTATGGGCTCACATAAATTCATAGCAACTATAAACTTTTAACAACTATTTTAACTTTTTGGCATGTTTCGTGGTTAAGGGGAGATTAAACTTAAACTGGTTTGTTACCTCCACCTAGCTTATAAAAATTCCCACTATTTCAAGTCTAGAAACCATTTTATTATTCTCCAAAGCTACATCTCTCTTGAACAGACTTGTAGTCATTTTGTAAATCTTGTGAGCCAATTATATATCATATTAAAGTCTTAACTGATATTTCACTGGAGTAAAAGATATTTAAGGAGTTCCTTTTAGTGTTTCTACATATACTTGCATCCACTCTTGTAACCTTGTGCCATGTTTGAAGGATTTTGATCATTTTGCTATGTTGGAGTATATTGGGTTGTGCTTGCCGTTTAGGGAGTTCTGACTTGGTGTAGCGAGAGAGGGATTTCTAAGGAAATCCTAAGCAGAGTGTGCTAAGTCATATACATAGGTTGATGGGTCGAACCACATAAAAATCAATTTTGACCCACTCTTTTGCACATTTACTTGTGTTATCTTGCATGTGTGTTTTAAATACCTGTTGCAATCCATACTCTTACATTGTTCACGTACCATGCTTTTACTTTTTTTTTTTTAAATCCTAAGCACAAAATTTAAAACAAAACGAAAAATTGTGCATCATTACTAGCAAATGTCCTCCTAAAGTTGATAGTGAGCTCATCCCCAAGACTAGCAATCTCAAGATTAAGTGGACACTTGAACTAAATGGGGGAACTTGCTCGTGTCCGCTAAATTTAAATGTTAGTTGGAGTAGAGTTAAATTTTTTTAAGGTGGCAGGACTTCAACATCAAGACTGCAGACTGAGAATTTTGGTCTAGGAATCACATGATGGGAGGCATAAAATGTCAGTACACCTAGAACATTCTTTCTCTACATTTGCTTAAAATTTTGAAATTTCTCATATTTTAGAGCATGTAGTAAGCATCATCCAGAAAGCAGCAGCTAGGAATGAATAACAACATATGTTCATGCAAACCAAATCAGAATTATGTATCAGGCAACATGCAATAAGAGAATCGAATAAAGTGGGATCCTTGTCAAAGGTTAAGCAAATGTGCAAGGCAGTGGCACTAAAGGAGCTATTTTTTTGTCAAAGATATTTAAAAATGATAGCCCATGTGTAATAATAGCATTGCAATAATATTTTTCAACTCCTGTTAACTTCGTCATAACAAATTAAACTCATTCTGTCCTCTAGCATTTGGAATCAATTGCAATTGGGGCTGTAACTGGCATATCCTGGCCTCGATATGGTTTAGACCAAGTAAACCTAATATTGCCAAGATTGGACAAGCCAAAGCAAACTAACATTGGACTATATAAGAGGTTGATAAGAATAGGGCTTGATCATATTGACTCATTTAAGCCCAAATAAGTCCAAATAAGCTCAATTGTTTAACTTAAGTTTGTAGATTGCACCAATATCCACAAGATTGCATTTTGCATTAGGTTGACGCAAGCATCCCCACCCTGCCGGCGAGTCTTCTCCCTTAATTTCAAAATTTCATGCATTCTTGATGATCCACCATCTTTTTTTGACAACCAACGACAGTGTGGAAACATTTTACCACATTTACTTCATCAACAAGCTCCTCATAAATTGGTACCATTCACCATGACTATCTTTCTCTCTCCTCAATCTTCATGAATCTGCCCTCTCTAAATTCCTTGACTACATGTTCCTTGTCTTTGTCCTTGGAATTCTCTGACGTACTAACAAAATTCGCATCCTCTACATCAATCACAATTTTGCAAAGTGCAATCGACATTCTCCTTCTTTCTTCTTGAAGAGACGTTCAAGTTCTTGAATAAAAGTTGTTAATCTCACCTTTCAGTAGAACTACAGATAAGGGATGCTGGAGAATACTTTTAGGTTTGCTGGTTTCTTCTGCATCTAACAAAGGTGCTGTGATAAGTAATCTCAGCCATCACAACTTTGAAAAACAAAACTTCTTTTGGGGCTTAAGAAAATATTATATTTCTTTCAGAGATAAGTTTACTCTGCCAATGCAAGAAAGAGAGCTTAGTCATTCAGATAAGAAGAAAAGGATGTTCAAACTCGGCTTTTATCTGTTCCACAGGTGTAAACTTTTTCTATGTTTTGATATGAACAAAAGATTATTGCATGTTAAATTATCAAGGAATGCGAACTTTTGTGAGTTTTCAAGCAGTAAATATAAAGGTATGTGAACTTTTGTGAGTTTTCAAGCCGTAACTATCATTTATTATTTTTTTAATAAATCAAGTAGTTTATTGGTTGTTAACTACTAAGTTTTAATAAGAAATCTCAGCTCATGCAGTTATTTTTCTTATATGTTATTAAATGTTTGAAAGCTCTTTAGTTCATTTATGTAGCATTTGTTTAACCAAATTTTTTCTTTCTAACATGCAAAAGAATAATTCATTTATAGTTTTACGTTAATTACATATAAGTTATGATCATACATATTTAGTAATAAGAATGCCTAGTTTAAAAAAGTTATACAGCTGTGATTTTCCATTTCAGAATAACCATATCAAATTCTATCATGCCATTAATCAATCATGGGTAAATAATCATAAAGTTAGATACTTTTATAACCATGTTGCATTAATAACTTATTTGAACCGACATTGAAAGATAGGCTAATTTCCATAATGATACTTTAATTGTCTAAAGTGAACAGCTTGGAAACGTATTGCCTAATTGCTCGTAGACTGTGTTTTGTTTGTAGCACTTGTCAAGAAAATTTTTGCAGCATTTTCCCATTATTCTATGGGTATACATTTCCATTGAGGACATGGTATTAGTAACTCTACATTTCCTTCTTATGTATTAGTATGCTTGGAGAACAATAGAAAGATGTTACCGATCATTTTCTACTCAGTGCAATAAATGAAGCACATTCAACTAATAACTAGGCATCCATTCATGAATTTTTAATTTGATTATATAAGTAGTCATGAGATAGCTTGCATAATGTTAGAAGATAGCTATCATTTTCAGTTGTCGAAAGTAGGAGATTTAGAAGCATTGTGCATCATTAAAGACCTGATTCTAAAGTAACAAGAAATAAAACTATCATGGACGGTTGAAATATTTATACATTCATGATGATTGATCTAAAAAAGGAATTTAGCTTTGGTTCGGGAAGAATCAATTTAATCATAGATATGTGGACTTCAAATCAAAGTGAGGGTTATGTCTTCGACTGCACAGTACATTACCAGAGAAAAGAATTGACAATATAGATCAAAATGTAGAAACATCTCTTCTACTATACTCAAATAGTTAAGTGCTGACACCACAGGGAGTTGGACACTCCTTATAATTAACTGAAAAAAGAACCACATTTAAGGAGAAAAGCAAATCTGATTAATTTTATATCAATATCATATTCATTCAAGGATTTCAAGTCACCAACATTTACAAATCTCATATGCATAAATATACAAGTTACAAATAACATAGTGTTTAGCCATCTGCGAGTCCCCAACGGCTTCTATTTTGCCAGCATAAGCACCAACGGTTGAAATCCTACTCATAATCGTTTGTCGCATACCAAGCATTGCCTAAAATCTTAAGTATAAAAGTATCGCATTGCGATAAAGAAGTCTACTCTAGCAGCAATTCAGGAGATTGAGACACCAGCATAACAAGTAATCTACCAAAATATGAGGTACATCCACAAGGTGATGACTTGTTCTTAAGAAAATATAATATGGGTTAATGGCCAAGTAAGACTCGGGCCTAACCAATGATTACAAGAAGAAGTACTAACTGCTTCAAAATAAACTAAGTACTAACTACAAAGTTAGAAATACTATAAAATCAAACAAATCAAAGACAAGTGAAAGAAAAAACACATATTTTCATTGCTACAACGTTGTCAACATGTAACCTGTCAAGATCAACATGCAGAACTTTTCACCAAAAAAAAAAAAGAGAAGCCACAAGGTTCTTGATCGTCTCCTTCCTTAGAAACTTCCAAGTCAAAATTGCTTATACTAGCACAGAATAGGTGATTTTGGTTTTCTCTTGTGTTACAAAATTGTTGAGCAAGATCTTCCGGTAGAAAGCTATTCTTTCCTGATAATTTTGTTTGTGATGGAGTTCACATAAACTTAAGATTTATGAAATTGTCAATAATTCAATGTTATTCATGCCTTCAACCAACTTAACCTTCAACTTGGCATTCTCAAAGGCAAAGGTCTTCTCCTTTTCACCTTCTAGCCTACTTTTATAGTCCAGCAACTCAAAAGCAATTGATTTCTAGACTCGACTACAACAAGGGACGGTTCTGTAAAACCTTCTTGTTATTTGTTTCCAAGGTATTGGTAAGCCGTCGGTTTTCAAAACTCAATTTATTACACTTTCCTATTCACCACTTATGCTTTATAATGTACTACTTAGCACATTTTTAGATGCATCAATTTGCATGCTTTATAAAGCAATGCCTTGCATGCTTTTTGATTCACCCCTTCCTACACTTCGTGAAGTCCTATGCTGCATGCTTTTGATGTGCTATTTGTTACATTTTCATCCACAAGTTAGCACATGTTCATGACTTTGTCAATGTCAATGATGAGCTTTCCTCAAAATTCATGCAAAATATATTTTTTATATTTTGTTATGTTTGTATGCAAGGTGTTTGAGCGAATGAGCAAGATACTGAGTGTGAGGGAGAGGAAGTAAAATGGATGTGGGGAAGCTCAGGTTGTTGTGTCAAGAACAGAATAAAAACAAAGATAAAAGAATAAGAAATGTGAAGGAGGAGGAGTAGTTTAATATATTAGGGGATGAACAACCTCCCTTTTGAGAGGTGCCTTGACTTCATACAAGATTTGGCTTGATTGGCTTTACCGAAGCATCAATCTGCAAATTTCTGCTTGACTTCAATTATTGACCACACAGAATCTCTTTCTCCTCGCAAGTAAAAATTCATTTAGGAAATTGTTCTTGCTTCAAAAGCTCTATGTAATATAACTGCACATTACTTGACAATTGGACAAACCAAAAGCCATTTCAAAAAATGTATTAAAATGTATAGTACAGTTACCAAACATTGTCAAATTTCCAATACAATGAGAAAGGTCATCACCATTCATTATTGTTAATTTTGGTGTCAAATTCTTTAGTAAAGTGGGGAGCTAAAAGAAATATGAACAAGGCCTAGGAACTAAAAGGATAAGATGAATCTAAAACGGTTAGAGGTGGTTCAAAAGAAATAAAAAACTCTTGCTAACACCAAAAGTACCATATGGAAGAAATGATTAAATAGAAATAAGGATTAAATGAAACGATTCATAAAGCAAACCCCTAATCATTGTAATAAGGCAAACATTGCTAAAAGAATATTTTGAATCAAGGCTGGAAAATACCTTAAATTCTTCCTCCCAACACCCATTCTTGAGTACCAGTATTGGGACAATAAGCAGTTGTCGACATAGCACCTTAAATTCTTGAATACTTTGAACCAATGCTGGAAAATACCTTAAATTCTT
The DNA here is from genome assembly GCA_016618105.1 of Dendrobium huoshanense. Lineage (NCBI taxonomy): Eukaryota > Viridiplantae > Streptophyta > Magnoliopsida > Asparagales > Orchidaceae > Dendrobium > Dendrobium huoshanense. Next base: position 49,435,986 of record CM028353.1, on the reverse strand, counting down.
CCTCTCAACACTTATTCTAAAGTATCCGTATTGGGACTATAAGCAGTTGTCGACATAGTACTCAATGACAAAACAAATAAGATGCCCTAACCTTTTCCTTTAGAAGGCCAAATATTGAATGCCAAAGGTAATTAAAAAAGTAATACAAAACTATACTAGCACCTAAGAAATTGATGTAAAATAATCTTTTTGTGAAAACAGTGTTAAAAAAAAAAAAAAGTAAACACAATTTTTGATAAAGAAACTGGCAACATTTTCATAATTAACCAATCAAGATTGATAGGATAACAATTCAAACCTTTGGAGAAAGATCTTATAGGCAGACATTTCTTTTTTTTTATTACCAATTTTTCCTATATCAACCAACTAGATGCAATATAAATGTTGGCCTAAGGCAACATATGTAAACGGTAATCTGAGGTTAAAAAAGAAAATAAGATTGCTGCAATATCATGATAAGAGGAAACTAAACATTTGGCATCTTCTCAAAAACATTACATACAACAAAAATGTAGCAAACCAAATAAAAATCTTATTCTATCTCAGATATTGACTTTCTTGCCTATTTTTATTTTTTAATATGAAACTTAAAAGATGCCAGATGAGTGGAGAATAAGTGTAGTGATTCCTATTTTTAAGAACAAAGGTGATGCACAAGATTGTGCGAAAAATATAGAGGAATTAAGTTAATGAGTCATACTTTAAAACTATGGGAGAGAGTTATAGAGCATAGTTTACGACGTGATGCTAATGTTTCTCAAAATCAATTTGGATCCATACCAGGTAGGTTTACTATGGAAGCTATACATTTATTGAGAGGTTTGATGGAGAAGTATAGAGAGAATAAAGAGGATCTACATATGATATTTATTGATTTAGAGAAAGAATATGATAAAGTTCCAAGAGAAGTTCTAGAGAGTTCTAGAAAAGAAATGGATTAATAATTCTTATATTCAAGTCATTAAGGATATGTATACATAAGCTATTACTTGTGTTCAAATACAAGGTGGATTGACCAAGTATTTTCCTATTTCAATTGGATTACATCAAGGATCAGCCTTAAGCCCATATCGTTTTGCTTTATTCATGGATGTTCTCACAAACATTTGCAAGAGGTTGAACCTTGGTGTATGCCTTTTGCTGATGAAATTCTTCTTGTTAATAAGATTAGAGAAAGAGTTGAAGGTAAACTTGAATTATGGACGTCGTCCTTAGAGTCTGAAGGTTTTCATTTGAGTAGATCTAAAACCAAATATATGGAGAATAATTTTAGTAGTAATAGATTTTGTGTGTGTGTGTGTGTCTGTGGAGGGGGGGGGGGGGGGGGGCGTTGTAACTGTGGGCAATCAAGTCATTAATAAGAGTACACATTTTAGATATCATGAGTCTATTGTTCAGAGTAATGATGAAATAGATGGGGATATGATTAGTAAAATTCAAGTTGGATGGTTGAAGTCGAGGAATGCATCGGGCTTATTATGTGATGGAAAAGTCCCTGTCAAAGTTAAGCGAAAATTCTATAAGATGGTGGTGAGACCTACAATGCTTTATGAAACAAAATGTTGGCCATTAAAAGAGAAGCATAATATTAAGTGTTGCAAGGATGAGGATGATCAGGTGGAAGAGTGGCTTTATACATAGAGACAAAGTTATGAAACGAGCATATACCTGAAAAGGTTGGAGTAACTCCATGGGAAGATAAGATTGGAGAGAGTCGCATTAGATGGTTTGGTCACATAGAACGGCGGCCTTCCGATTACCCGGTTAAGAGAGTAAATGTATTAGATTTGGCTTATGTTAAGAATGGTAAAGGCATACCTAAAAAAACTTGGCTAGAAAATACTAGAAATGACATTTATTTATTAGATTTAAGCGAGAATTTGACTCTTAACAGAACACAATGGAGAAAAAGGATTTATATAGTTGACCCCACATAGTGGGATAAAGGTTTGATGTTGTTGTTGTTGTATTGTAGCCACATAATTTCTGGATAGGCCATTAACACTACTAAAATAAAATACCACACTTCAGAAGCATTTTATTATAGGATGAGCTTGATAATGCTACGAGTGAGTTCAACTATCGATTTCGCATCATAAGAATGGCTGCTCGTTCGATATAGGAATTTTTTAATAAGAGTACACATTTTAGATATCATGAGTCTATTGTTCAGAGTAATGATGAAACAGATGGGGATATGATTAGTAAAATTCAAGTTGGATGGTTGAAGTCGAGGAATGCATCGGGCTTATTATGTGATGGAAAAGTCCCTGTCAAAGTTAAGCGAAAATTCTATAAGATGGTGGTGAGACCTACAATGCTTTATGAAACAAAATGTTGGCCATTAAAAGAGAAGCATAATATTAAGTGTTGCAAGGATGAGGATGATCAGGTGGAAGAGTGGCTTATACATAGAGACAAAGTTACGAAACGAGCATATACCTAAAAAGGTTGGAGTAACTCCATGGGAAGATAAGATTGGAGAGAGTCGCATTAGATGGTTTGGTCACATAGAACGGCGGCCTTCCGATTACCCGGTTAAGAGAGTAAATGTATTAGATTTGGCTTATGTTAAGAATGGTAAAGGCAGACCTAAAAAGACTTGGCTAGAAAATACTAGAAATGACATTTATTTATTAGATTTAAGCGAGAATTTGACTCTTAACATAACACAATGGAGAAAAAGGATTTATATAGTTGACCCCACATAGTGGGATAAAGGTTTGATGTTGTTGTTGTTGTATTGTAGCCACATAATTTATGGATAGGCCATTAACACTACTAAAATAAAATACCACACTTCAGAAGCATTTTATTATAGGATGAGCTTGATAATGCTACGAGTGAGTTCAACTATCGATTTCGCATCATAAGAATGGCTGCTCGTTCGATATAGGAATTTTTTCCAATCAATTTCACCCATAAATTCAATGTCTTTCAATCGTATAAGAGCACAAAATGCAATACATAATGCATATTTCAAACAATAATCCAAAGCCTCTCAAAAATATTTATATAATTGACTTTTAAAAGATTGACTTGAAAATAAATTTAGTAAGAACTTAATTGCAGTTTTGCAATTTAAAAGTCAAATGATAAAGTGAAGGCAAGAGAGGAGAGAGAAAATCAAGAAAACTTAACTAAATTCACTCCACCTATTTCTCCTTAATTGAAGGGTTGACAATTGACAATTTCTTATGGAGAGAACTAGTAATTAGTTTTTTTAGGGATTGTTAATCAGTAATCATATTTTTAAATGCCGAAAATTTAGGGTAACGATTCATAAACCTTTGTATTGTGAATATATTGGATTCATTTTTCTATAAATAGTGGCCTACAAGATGTAAGAGTTTCAAGTTAGAATAAAAGAAAATTAGAATCATCCACTAAATCTACTTTGCTCTTTCTATTTCTCTTCCCCTCACTGTCATCGACCATCCTTTTAGAGTTCAAGGGTTTTACAACAACCAATCAATGGATGGACCACCTCCTTCATGCCTTGTCACCTCAATCAATTTCATCATCATTAGAGATCCACCAGCAAATAGCATCAACCGCAACCTACTATTTTCCTCTACAAAAGAAACCTAAAAACAACACATGAATTGTTATTTTTTAGCAATTTAGGAGTAAAGACAGTAAGCATGCGTGCTATTATTGTGGAAAATACAATAAATAAAGCCTACTCCTTCAATTATTCTATTGGTTCAAAAATTATTCCATAAATCCAACCTTGGATCACACCTGATTGATTGTGCCACGAATCTAAACTTCTAACCAAGTTTTACTAATTCAACCATCAATGAAAAGTTTAATAACCTAATTAATTCTTATAAGAGCACAAACAACATGAAAATTATTGGATAGCATCCCAATAGGTTCAATCCAATGTTATAAAAAAAGTGCATGAGTGAAGAAGCAATGCATTGTTTTGTGTATTGCTTACCTACAAAGTGCAAGCTCACGGCAAAGAATGTATACCACAATAAGCATGAGCATTCAATCCTCCTCATTGGCATAGTCATGGAATCATTAATTGTTGGTTGTTCTCCATTCTCTCCCACTACAGGTAGTCTCTTCTTGGGGGTTCTCCTCTTCATGTCTATTGCTCACTAGTTTTATTATATGCTTCTAGCTAGTTTTTATGGATGGCTTTAGTAGCTTCTCATTCACAAAGCTCCTCTCAAGAATACTTCTCAGTGTATACTCTACATCCTCAGTAGTGCTAATCTTCACACACTCTCTCTTCATGCTTCCTTAGTCTCCATTGTCCAATTGGGCTTTTAATCTAACAAGTATTCTATATTTTTAAGTATCATCACTTTTTTTTTATATATATTAAATTCTTTTCCTTTTTCAACTAATGTGATTTAAGTTTGATTAATTGAATAATTATTGCAAATGAATAACATATGCAAATATAATATACACATAAAAAATGCTTTAGCTGGTAAAAGTGTCACATTGTTTTGAGCATTAAAGCCAAAAGGAATAATTGCACATGGCATTGCGCTTTAAAAACACTAGTACGACCATGAGGTAAACTAACAAACACAGGTAAAGATTGCTGCAAATCAATTTGCATGAGACCAAAAGAAACGAGTTTCACATCCAATATTTTCCACCAACACAAACTTTTTTTTATGCTGCTAGTTTGTATGTCTTCAACTGAAATTTAATTGCTTGACGAGTGTGGACGACTTCAAAACGAAAACATCAGCAAAACATGGAACAGAAGTCAGACTGACCCAGACAGCACAATTCTAGACACAACCACGCATTAAATAATAGAAATATTAAATTTAACGACCCAAAGCACGTAATTAACCCAAAAAAAAAATATTGAAGAAAAAAAAAACCGTTTCTTCATGCTTCCAAGCCTGCCTTAAATCTTAGGCCAATAGATCAAGGAAGGTAGGAACAAGAGATCGAGAAGAGTAGAGAAAGATAATCTCTATTTACACTATTTGATAAATTCAAACTCTTTTCGAAGAATAAAAACAAGAAAACCCAGGAAATGCACGGACAAAAAAAAAGAAAGAAAAGAAAAACACTCACCGGAAGAAGATGGATTTTCTGGGTTCTTCCCCTGACCGGTCGCCCTAACCATTAAAGACCTATAACATATCCTCCCCGAAACCCTAACTTCCCAAACCGCTCGGAGTCGAGCATTACCCTCCTCTATCCCAAAATATTTCCATTGCGATTTCGGCCTCGTCACCATTAAGCCCCTCTCTTGCTCCTTGCTGGCCCTCCATGCTAGACCTCCTGCCTTAGGGTTCAGAGCCCAAACATCCATTGATCCCCGTCCACTCTGCTACTTGGCTCTCCAAGCTTATTAGTCTACTTCTCAGAGTTGTCTGAGAATTGTTTGGAACGGAACAGACACAAACGATGAGGCGATGCACACGCGAGCGTAAAGTCACCAAAGGTGAGCATTAGTGAACATTGGCCACCGAGAAGCAGCGAACATGAACTTACAACGAAGAGTTAGCGGAGCCGGATGTGACGCCTGAGCGGGGCCAGCGGGCCGCTCGACTCGCGAGTTCCTTCCAGCTGAGGAGCGAGGAATATGCCTTTGATTTTTTCAGAATATTATGTGGTAAAAATGTTTTGCGGAAAAGTGAAATACAAAAATAAATATAAGCACTATAAATAAATAAAATACTATAAGTATACATCACATTGTGATAATAAATTAAAGATCTCTTTTAAATTATATTTTGCCAGCATAAGCACCAACGGTTGAAATCGTACTCATAATCGTTTGTCGCATACCAAGCATTGCCTAAAATCTTAAGTATAAAAGTATCGCATTGCGATAAAGAAGTCTACTCTAGCAGCAATTCAGGAGATTGAGACACCAGCATAACAAGTAATCTACCAAAATATGAGGTACATCCACAAGGTGATGACTTGTTCTTAAGAAAATATAATATGGGTTAATGGCCAAGTAAGACTCGGGCCTAACCAATGATTACAAGAAGAAGTACTAACTGCTTCAAAATAAACTAAGTACTAACTACAAAGTTAGAAATACTATAAAATCAAACAAATCAAAGACAAGTGAAAGAAAAAACACATATTTTCATTGCTACAACGTTGTCAACATGTAACCTGTCAAGATCAACATGCAGAACTTTTCACCAAAAAAAAAAAAGAGAAGCCACAAGGTTCTTGATCGTCTCCTTAATCCTTAGAAACTTCCAAGTCAAAATTGCTTATACTAGCACAGATTAGGTGATTTTGGTTTTCTCTTGTGTTACAAAATTGTTAAGCAAGATCTTCCGGTAGAAAGCTATTCTTTCCTGATAATTTTGTTTGTGATGGAGTTCACATAAACTTAAGATTTATGAAATTGTCAATAATTCAATGTTATTCATGCCTTCAACCAACTTAACCTTCAACTTGGCATTCTCAAAGGCAAAGGTCTTCTCCTTTTCACCTTCTAGCCTACTTTTATAGTCCAGCAACTCAAAAGCAAATGATTTCTAGACTCGACTACAACAAGGGACGGTTCTGTAAAACCTGCTTTGGCACCCAAGAAATTTGGTGGCACAGATGCTGCTGCTGGAACGAGTTAATGCTTATACTTGGACGAAGTCTGAATTCTCTGGATGATCGAGGAGTCGGATCTCTTTCGTATTTTATTTTGCTTTATTGCAGAATGTTGTTTGTCATTCTTTTTTTTGTTTCTTCATTCTATATTGTTATAGAATGAGGGTCGTTTTTTCTCTTTGAAGTCTTTTGTTCTGTCACTTTGAACTTTTGTTTATTGTTCTGTTTCATTTTATTTCAATAAAAAGGGCTCTGCCCAAAATTTTCCCAAAAAAAAAATTATATTTAGTGATGTCTTAAGGTATATTCAAGCTGGAAATTTTCAAAATTAAATTTGGGACCATCCAATCTCCAATTTTAGCAAACTTATAGTCAAATCGAACACTTAAAGAAGATGAACCTAACGACATCAGAATCAGTCTGAACCAAGCTCAAATTGGCTCAATCAAGAGATTGAAGCATACTTGGAAGGTTCAAAGCATTAATTGGATGATCAAATGTTAACCAAATATGCTTATAGTGGAATCGAGCGGCTCGACGAGACGAATCCAATGAGTCCAAGATCTCTCAATTTTAACATACTCTCGACACATAAAAGTTTGACAAACGCTCTATGATCGAGAGGATCAATATGGGTCATTCGATGGAGCACTCCGAATTTGGCCTAGATCTTCTCCATATTTAAGAGGCATGTCACTCTAAAAAATCTATAAATAAGCTCATGCTCTCTTCATGTAGGGGGGTTCAGCTGGAGATTGCAAAGAGCTCTGAGGCTTCGAGAATCCTAGAGCTCCACCCAAGCACAACAATTGGTGAACTTCTGTCGGCCAATTTAGGCTCAGTCATTGACCAGCGTCTAGCAAACGACCACCGCTCAGCCATCGTTAGACCAAAGCCTGGGAACTGACATATTGTTGGACCACCACTTGCCCGCCAATCACCACTAGACCTCCGCTTGACCAAAGACCACCATTGGACCTCTGCTTAATTGCCACCAATGCACCACTCTGGCCATCATGGCCTATCGACTACAGTACATTCGTCCTTCATCATCAGCAAATTACGATCCCTCTGACCATCATCGTCGCCCAACTACAGTACACTTTGACCACCATTGTCTATCAATACGGTCTCTTCAACCACCATTATCTGCCAACTACGGTCCACTTCGACTACCATTATCCACCGACTATAGTCTTTGCGACCACTATCACCTACCGATTACAGTCCCTCTAACCTTCATTGCCCTCTAACTACGATCCCTCCGACCTCTGTTGACCATCGACTATTGTCTCTCCAACCATTATCGCTCATCGATGATGGTACCTTCTACCACTGTTACCTGACTATAATCTATCCGACCTCCATCGCCCTTCTAGTACGATCACGCCAACCACCATAGCCCATCAACTACCGTCCACTTTGACTATTGTTACCCGCCAACTTTTGTCCCTTTAACCTCCTATTGCCCACTAACTACGGTCCCTCCAACTATGGTCCTTCTAACCACTATCATCCCTCTAACCACCATTGTCAGACAATGGTCCATCTGACCACCATTGCATGATTACGATCCTTCAAACCAAACGAGCAGGCCAACACTCTACAAAAATAACAACAATATCAATCATTTGTCCCACTATATGGGGTCGACAACATGAATCATTTTTCTCCATTGTGTCTTGTTAAAAGTCAAATTCTCATTTAAATCTAATAAGGATATATCATTTCCAATTTTATCTAACCAAGTATTTTTAGGTCTACCTCTACCTTTCTTAACATAAGTCAATTTTAATACCTCTACTTTCCTAATCGGGTCATCGGTAGGCTGCAACTTTATGTGACCAAACCATCTAAGGAGACTCTCTCTAATCTTATCTTCCACTGGAACTACACGAACCTTTTCATGAATATACGCATTTTGCATCATATCTCTAAGAGTAAAGCTACTCATCCACTTGAGCATCCTCATCTCTACAACACTTAACTTAGTATTATGCTTCTCTTTTAATGGCCAACATTTGACACCAACGCCTTCCCCTTAGAAAAAATCTGTTGAGAAAAAATCTCTATCACTGGATTCTTCCAACTTCAGCTATATATTGGGTTTTATATAATATATGTTTATCACATTGAACTAACGCCTTCCCTCGAGGAAAGACTGCACTTTGCCCCCTTGATTTTAGCCCTGCACGAGCATGACCACATGCAGCAAACTTACTGAGCAAACAGATCTTTCCTAACCTAAGGGTAATCTACCACCCATCACATCAATTCACATATTACATTTAAAGTAAATAAACACTCACATCAATCAATTTTCAATAAAACACATACAATGAAAACTTAAAAAACTGACACATAACAGTAAAAAGTAAACATCGATCTAGCCTAGACTAGAGTTGGTTATCCTAACAAACCATCTAAAGTGTATAAGGTAAGCTGGGTGGCTTGGGTATGTCCTAAACTGAGCAATTTATTGAAGTTATCGTGTTTTTGGATTCGTTATAGTTCGAAGAAGAAATTTATGTTTGAGTTCAAATAATGAAGTGTTAAAACTTATTTTAGGTATATTTTAGTTGTTAAATGGTTATTATGTTTGTTACTTACTAGGGCTGTGAAGTTTATTTCATCTTTCTTGAGACTAAGCTAATAGTCTTATAGGGCCTAATTACTTAGTAGTAATTGACGTTGATTAAGTTAATTTAATTAGTTGGGGATTAAGAGTTGACTAATTTTAATTAACTAATTAATTACTAGTATGAATGATTTGAAAGTTTGTTAGGGGTGTTAAGCCCTTATAAACTAAATCATAATGCTAACCAAGAGGGGATGAATTGGATATTTAAAACCTCTTTAACTAAAAGAAAAATCTTTTTATATCTTACAGCGGAAACAACTTAAATCAATAATAAAAATATTAATTAGAGATATCACACACGTGGTTAATCATAACAAACATAAATATAAAAATAAAGTGCAGAAATAATAAAGGAAAGAACACACCAAATTTATAGTGATTCGGTCTTACTTGACCTACATCCACTCCTTAGAGGTACCCTTTGAGTATTGTACTAAACATTTAGTGACTCTCCTTTAGCCCCCACAGCTAGGCGAAGAAGCCATCACTTTCACCTTCTCTGCTACGGCGAAGTAGCCGGGTCTTTTGACACTGAAGATATCTTCTTCTTCTCATCAAGAAAAATCTTGATTTCGATGATACTAAGATGCAAGCTTGCCAAAGCAGCCGTGTGAAACTCCCTCCACAATCCCTTGAAACCCCCTATAAGGATCTTCTCCCTCTCTCAAACTCTACCCTTTCCTATCTCCCTTTTAAGTTCTCTCTTTAAGTTTTCTCCAAAAGAATGAAGCTTCAATGGCTACTAAAAACACTTACTAATTGTCTTGAAAAAGCTTAAATAGAGGGCTTTGAAAAACCCTAACAATTAATTATGGCGGCAAAGATCGTCTAGGATGATTGCAAGATCATCCAGGACGATCACAGGATCTTCTGGTACAATGTGCTTAAAAAGAAGGCTTCAGAAAATCCTAAAAATTCAATTTCTGATCTAAATATCATCCTGGATGATCTTAGGATCATCCAGTATGATGTGCAGAAATTGACCTGATAGTCCTGGATGATATCAGGATAGTCCTGGACGACCAATTCAATTTTGTACAGATCAACTAGGATGATATTGTGGATTATCCTGGATGATTATAAGAGAATTTACGGTATTTCATCTTGGACGATTAAGAAAAATTAAATATATTCGCAAACATCGTCTGGTACGATATATAGATCATACAGAACGATGTGATTACAAAAATCAACCATAATTAATCCCCTAATCACATGATTAATTTATGCATGATTTATATTGATCATCCATGATGATCTGGATCATCCGGGTTGATTAGAAGAAAATTTTAATCTTAAATCATCACCTAAATTATCATTGGCGGCTATTTTCCAAGATCATAATAATCATCTTGGACTATCAAAATCATCTAGTACGATTAGTTCAATGAGCTGATCATCCTAGATGATATAAATCATTCAGTATGATTAGTTCAAAACTTGAACTTCTGGTTTAGACTGAATCTCACTTCTCCTGTGTGTGTGTGTGTGTGTGTGTATGGTCACCAAGCAAGTATATATACTTATAGGACTTGACTCAAGAAATCAAAAATACATCAATAAATATTACAAACTCTTTACAACATAATCTTATTCTACCAAATCTTGAGCTCTGATTCATTGTTGGATGGTGCATGATGTTCCTGAAATGTTAGTATACACACAAATAAATACATAAAAAATACTTATACATAAAGATGTTTGTTATCATCAAAAACATAAAATCGTGAGCTCGAGTCGCAATATGATTAAATTAGAAATGTTTGGAATTTTAAATGATTTAATGAATTTTTTAGAAATTTTGGAATTTTGAAAATTGTTTAATTAAGGAGAATTTTTAGATTTTGATCCAAATCAGTCCCAAACCTTTTGAAATCACCCCAAAATGTAATAAAAGACCTAAGGAGATGCTTCCAAGTGTTTTGGAAAATTTTTTGGTTTTTTAAATTATTTTTAATTAATTATTAATTTTCCTTAAAATTATATTAATATTAAATTATAGGTATGATCATAGGGATTTTAATTTTTCTGGGTTGGGGGTTTCATTATGAACATTTTGATATATTATTTAGAATTTTTAGAGTTGAATTGAATTAATTGTTAATTTTAGATGTTCTAGGTTAATTAAAGGTCTAGTCTTAAAGTTAATATTAAGGTTAATTAAATCCTTGGCTTAATGGCCTTCTAAAATCAGTAAACTCATAGCCTAGGATGGAAGATGTTACTATGTTCAAATGTTGTAAGTCTCAGTCCTATTATGTATGCATTCTAATTACTATAATTTACTAAAAATTCTCTAAAATGGTTCTTAAATTTTGTCCTTAGATTGTCACTAAGTTGCATGGATTTTAGAGTTAAGATCACTAACCCTTAGAAATATGCATACAACCAGCCACATCACACAATTCAAAAAGAAGAATGTGACCTAGTTCTAAGTACACATAAATGAGCGAGCTTTCAAATATTTGGGCTAACCCATAGCTTTTACATTTGAAAGTTCACCCACCAAATACTTCCCCAAGTTGTTGGCATCAAGATATTGTAATGAGATGAACACTCAACATTCAAAATCAAGTCTAAATGCAAATCAGTTTGAAAGGATTAAATAATGAACATACAACTTGAAATAAGGAATTAAATGCAAATGATCTAAAATTGCAAATGATGTGATTGACACGCTCATATACATCCAATCTATGCCTAAAACTTTAGTGAAAGGAATAGATTGAGAAGAAGCAAGCTAAAGTCAAATTTCAAGGAATTTTAAATATTTAAAATTTAGCCCATCATGCATTAATGCAAAAATTAATTATTACTAAAATATAGGTTAAAATATTTTAAAATAATTACAGAGGATCATAGATTGGATAAAGACAAATATCTCAAAATTTTAAAGTATTTGGGATTATATTTAATAAAATATTAATTAAAAACTAAAAAATAAATAGTTGAAATTTATTAAAATCCATAAAACATATACACTTGATTTTAATTTTAAAATAAAGAGGATAAAATTTTGATGAATTTGATATACCATACATCAATTTTGAGTTAATATTTTTTTTTTCTATATATATATTTTTAAGTTATGTAATTAACACTATTTAAATTAATTAAACTAAATTAAATTTTGAAAGTGGCAGTGGTAGGAGGCTACGTGGCTCAATCTGGGACGTTGAAATGAAATCGCAGAGTCAGGAGAGACACACGACAACGTCCGAGCCGCTGGATCAAAACCACGAGCATTAATTGCCAAAGATTGTGTGGTGTCGATCATTGGCAATCAATGTCGAGAAGCATCAATGTACAACTCGTTCAATTATCCGAGTCAGTAACCCTCGAATCCACCACAGTTTGGATCAAGGGCGTGGATCAAGCCGGATAAGAATCTGAACTATAGAGGCTACTACACATTCAAAATAACTATGGAAATGATGAGAACTGGACTGTTGATCGTCAGATAATTGGTCTAGATTTTGTACACCTATATGCACTAATAATAAACCATAAGACTAAAAAAACTCTCATTCTCTCAATCTGTTTGGTCAATTTTGAAAAAATTTTAAATAGAGCATGAAAATAAGAAGAACATTTATGGGGAAGTGTTCATTTGGATTAAAAGTCACTTTATAGGAAGTTATTTAAACCCAAGTTTTTAGAGCTAGGGTTAGACTTTTACCTTGATCCAATCGGTGTATTTTGGAGATTTTTGATTTTCTAAGCTTGAAGACTGTCCACGTACGATTTTTTAGCAGGAGTCCACCAATTAGAATGCCTGGATCGACGAGAAACAAAGATGGATGGAGTTTAAACTAGGTTGGCCAGAGATCTTTTCGTTGGAGGCTCCTCTCCGACAGGTTTGAAATAGAGAAAGGTCGAGGGAGATGTGGAGAGTAAAAATGAAAAGAGAAAAGGCTTTATGGAGACTTGGGGGCTGAGTATTAAGTGACAGTGTCAAATGAGATCATTTCATTTCCTTAAGCCTTATGGTTTGAAATTAATGAATCTGATCGACCAAACCCCTCCTTTGGATCCTTGACATGTGTTATAGGTCGTTGGGTGACAGGGGAAAACCTGGTTAGAGCCCCATTGCCATTAGATGGCTTAGGCATTACGGGGGGACCACTTATTTTTTTAAGTTAAATAAGGCCTTAGAATTTACTTAGAGAGTTATAAGAGGACTTTTGGCCTTGTTTGGGAGGGCCAAACCAGGGATTTGAAAAGGATTCAAAGCCTAAGGGGAAAATTGACCATTTGATGAGATTATGCTTCATTGACTGGTTTTGACCAATCAACCTGGTAAAAGTTGGTGATGTGGCAGAGAAAGAGCATGGGCAATTGGTTGAGCAAGGTCCATGGCCTTGGAGTGAAACACTTAGAGTTTGAAGGAGGGGTTGACCAAGAAAGACCTCTCTTAAGCTTAGGTTGACTAGTTAACTTGTCAAACTAATGGGATTGACTAAGATAATGCATGAAAAGGTGTATGCAAGTTGTTAAAGTGAGTTAGGAAAAATGTTCCACCATATGTAAGGCATTTAATTAGATAGCGAAGTGTATGGAGAGGTTTGACCAAGCTCCAAGAGTTGACTTTGATCAACTTCTTAGGATTTTACTCTCCAAAAATTTGAAAATACTTGATCTATAGAGGTTGATTTGGCTAAGTAAAATCATTTGACCAAAAAAGGTCAAATTTTATCAAATTAGGACCTAATTTACCAAGTCAAATGTTGATTGGGTCAACATGTCCAGTCAGATCTAACTCACTATAACAAGTGTTCAAATGAGTCTGGGTGGATTTGGGATTGATCTGGTGCCTGATTGAATGAATATGAGGTTTATGGAATTTGGTCATCTAGATTGACATAAGGCCTGTGTTTTGGGTCAACATGTTTGGAATGATAAATGGAGTATGTTTGAAGTGGTTTCATGGATTGGGCTAGTCATTTAGTTCAAAAAGGCTATTTGGATATTTAAGGGAAATTTTCGTAAACCCTAGTTGACTTAATCAAATAAGTCAAACAAAAACTTGAGTTTGGATACAATGGATCCCAAATGATATTTAGAATTTATTTGAAGAGGTTTCAAGGGCTAAAGAGAATGAACAATGTTGAGTTTTGGCCAAAAGTCCAAAATCTCCTTAAATGACATTTTGATCATTTTGACCCATGGTCAACTATGGGTGAAACTGAATGCTACAAAATGCAGTTTACTGGTCAACATGCCATAACAAAGGTTATGAGCATGGTCAAGGATTCTGGGAAAGGTTGTAAATATCAACAAATGGGCTACACCAATGGAATAAGCTGTAAATATTTGATGATTTTATAGTATTTGGAAATACATTCAGCTTTTGGGACTAAAAATCTCAGAATGAGCTCAGATTTGGAGGGTTGGCTCTAAAGATATGTCTGATCAATATGCAACTGACATATTATGAGTTGGAGAACATTTAACTTGGTTTCAAAGTGATTGAAAAATTGCCTAGAAAGTGTTTAAGGACTTGGGTTTTTGGCCTTAGGTTTTGAATTGGAAATTTGTGTTTGAGCTGGATATTGGGTTTTGATTAATTATGTTTTGGAATATCCAAATCAATCATATTAAGATGAATGATTGAGATTGATTGGATAAGACCAAGGTTTGATTGAAGATCATATTGATATGAGTTTGGAGTGGGAATTGGATTGAAGGTTGAATTGAAATTTGATTGAGATCTCTATGATTGTTAAGTGGATAACTGTCAACCATACGATCACCGAACAGGAGTCTAGACAAGTCTTGATGATCTCATATAAAAATGAGGTCAACACATACCACTTGTTATACTTGAGTTCTTAATGTTCCTCACTATAACATTAGTCTATATTTTTTTACTTGATATATAATAATTTAACTCTCTCTTGCACTAATCATCATCAAAACTATGATTTTAAGTATAGGCTCATGGGTTATCTGTAACAATTTAAACTCTTAACCATCAAGATATTGTTGACTTTGGCTCATGGATGAGCACACTCTTGGTGGAATTTTTGAAAACAGGCTTTGAAAAGGACAATTTTTCTTGATATATTTAAAATAGATGTTAAACTTTAATTCTAAAATTGAACATCCCACTGGAAAAGGTATATCACCTCTAGGGATGAAAACAAACTTTCAAAATTGAGTTCATATTCAGAATTATAAATCCCATCTAGAATTTCGTAACTAGATTCAAGGGAAGACCTCATATGACACTGAAGGGTCAAAATGAAGTTTAACCAAATATCTAACTATGATAATCTAGAAGGATGATCGTTACGTTCATATCCAAAGCTTTATTAACAAAAGATATATCTCCCCAAAGGGAGAAAATATCATTTGATGGTAATTCTTTGAATATGATGACAACGATCATTAATATTTTAAGTTTTCCAATGAAATCCAATTAAAATTTGAAAATTGATTTTGAAAATCAAGTGTGTGTGTGTGGTTCTACATCTCCTACGAGTGTAAGCCATCGTAGTTAATTACATCATAGGAAGCAGAGTCTCCTATAAAACTCTCGATTAAAATAGTGGCAAAATTTTATTAAGGATTTTCTAAGAGTGATACAAAAGGAGGTGAATTTTGGAATTTCAAATGGGATTGGAGGAAGATTGAGCAGTTATTAACGGATTCAAAAAATGAATAGTAGGTGACACTTTGAGATTCAAGAACCATCCGGAAGTGTCCCAACTTAATTTAAGTATTGAGCTTTAC
Organism: Dendrobium huoshanense; assembly: GCA_016618105.1. Lineage (NCBI taxonomy): Eukaryota > Viridiplantae > Streptophyta > Magnoliopsida > Asparagales > Orchidaceae > Dendrobium > Dendrobium huoshanense. Next base: position 49,420,052 of record CM028353.1, on the reverse strand, counting down.
ATTTTGGATTAAAAGAAGATTTAGTTTAAGTTGAATATTTTATTAAAAATTTGAGATTTTATTCCTAGAGGTCGGAGTTTTATAATCCAAGATTTATCCCGGATCCTAAATCTAAATTTGGAGACTAGACTATAGTTGTCCGAACCTAACTAATACATGCAAAAATCTGAACTTACCCCGACCTAGATTTGAGAGTCAGCTAGCCACTTAGTCAATTTTAAATATGTGAGTCAGATCATTTTATGATAGAGAGATAAGGATATTTTTATTAAAGTTTTGGAGTATCGGGGCCAACATCTAATGACTTTTCTAATTGACCCATTTGACTTATGTTGAGTGGAAAATGCTAAGTACTGATACAATTAAAATTTAGACTATTTTAAATATGTTTCTAATACAATGCATGCTAGTTTACAAATTCAAATCATTAATTCTTAAAATTTTCAAAAAAGCTTAAAAATATATTTTTAGAAAACTAGACTTCCGTAGGTCCGGCACCTCATCCTTATAGGTCAGATTATCCAAACTCAATCCACAGGCGGGGAAAGTGTCTAAAGCAAGGGGAGAAGAAATATAAAATATGCATGTGACCCCAGGGGTGAACCTCGGCTAATTTGCTAGATTTGTTATTGTGGACCTCCGAAAGAGCACCGCTCATGGGGTCTTAATGCAAAGGTTATAGCTGCACTATCCTGTAGGACAAAATGATCACAGGTCTTTACACTTAACACGAACAGGTCGATGGAAGGGCAGATTAGACCATGCATATGACTAACCATTGAGGATAGAGGCTCTTGCCAACACACCCTGATGGGTAGTAATATACACGAGCTGATCATGGGTTTCCCCCACCCGATACGACAGGTCGAGTGGGGTTTAGTAGATGTGGGGCCAAGCTTCCCACGGCCACAAGCCCCCATTGTTAATTACATCCCAAGTCGGAGCCCGAGAAAACTCTCGATTAAGGATAATACATTATCCTTCCCAAAGTGGGATTAGCATGAGGGTATGATTAAAAAGTCCTACTGAAAAGGGAGGAAAGGACCCAAAGGGCTAAATCCATATGCATGGTTCATACCAGCATTCGCAAGCCTTAGGGTATTGAGGAAAAACTAGAAAAAATAAAAGGTCAAGCATCCAATCACATGTGTGAGAGAAAGATAGAGGTGTCGTCATCCTGTGACGTAGATAAGTAGGATTTAGAGTCCCTGAAAAGAAGGGACCTACCTACTATTTAGGCATACTACGAGACTGAATATAGTAGCCTCAAACCCTAGATCTAAATTGGGCTTAGTATTCTACGAATAACACTAAGACCCGTGTCCTAACTAATGCAGTGCAAAACCTGGACTTACCCCGCCTGGATTGGGGAGCCAGCTAACCACCTAATCACTTTAAAACCATATAGTCTGGTCATTTATGAGAGATGGGTGGGTGGTACAGTTATTGGAAGTATGACCGACATCTAGAGGATTTTCTAATTGATCCCAGACTTATGTGGGGTAGATGTTCCTAGCTAATGCAATTAAAATTTTATTTAATTGGTTAATAATGCAATGCATGCTAGTTGAAAGGTAGAATCATGAATGCCTTGGATTTTAAAAATATGTTTATTAGAAAATAATTTTTAGAAGGAGACTAGACTTCCCCAGGTCCAGCACTTCATCCTCATAGGCCAGATTATCTAGACTCTAGCCGCAGGCGGGGAAGTGTCTCAAAGAAGGAGAAAGAAGAAATGCAGTAACATGCATGTGACCCCGGACGATTATGGCAATTCCCTAAGTTTGTTAAGTTTCTATGTTATTTAAATCTTAAATATTAAATTTTAATTATGAGTAGAAAAGATTTTCAAAGTCTTTAATGAGCCTGACGAGATCCAGGCAAAAGCAAAAATGACATGCAAGAAAGAAACTTAGAAAAACATGCAATTTCTATTGCGCAAGCATAATAAACACATCAATATAAATAAACCAATCAAATAAATATACATAGTTCAACTGCCCTTATTACAACCCAGGGTATGCATAAAATAAAGTGGTCGAGCACCACTGCCAACAACTCAAATTTCTCGGCTTATGACAGACGCAAATGACTTTGAGTGGGATATTGGTCTTCAAGTCTTCAGTCTTCTTTGAATCATCTCTCTTTGGACTCCTTGGATCTCCCTCCATTGGGCTCCTTGGATCTCTACTCCTTGGGCTCCTTGGATCCGTCATGGCTTGAATATCCAAACTATGAGACAATTCCACCTAGTAAGGGATATTGCCTTTTCTCTTTGGATATCTAGAGCCATCCAGCTCGATCTTCCAAATGGAAGAAGACTCTCCCCTTTGGGGATGCCTTCTTCTTTTGGAATTAGAGTTGGATAAGAATATCCACACTCAGATGTCAATTTCACAACTCGTAACAAATTTTTTAAATTTTTTACATCAAATGAAAAGCAGTAAATCTAAGGTCCCTACATAGTTATCCTAATAAAATCCCAAGCATATATAATCTCAAGAAGTTATATAAAAATAAATAAAAATAAAAGCAATTCATTGAAGTTATGCCAAGCTATGCTCTTAATCATGAGGGCTAAGCAGCTCTGAAGCACATGTAGCATTTATTATTAAATGAATTAGCCCTCATTTTATTAGGGGGGTTGAGCAAGCACCTGCATAAAATAATATTATAAATCATGATAATGCCCCCCTTTTACTAGGATGAGTATGACCACCTACAAGAAGAACATGATATATATATGTCGTTCCTAACCTAGGGGTAAATCTAACGTCCATCATATCCATAGTGCAGGAAAAGTAAGCAAACACACCAATCAATTTCAAACAGCATGTAGTGAAAACCATGAAAAGCTCCAGCACACAGCAGAAAGAAATAAACACTGGTCTAACCTATGTCTAGAAGTGGTGCCCTAGATCGTATGATTGGGTTGACCAAAAAGTTGGCTTTCTAATTTAGGTTAGTTTCAAGAAACCTAATATTTTTAATAAATACTAGACCCTAATATGAGTCTAATGCAAGTGAGTTTAATTAATTTAAAATTTTCTATAATTAGTTATGAATTTTTAAAGATTGAGTAATTAAGGGAATATCTAAATCATCTACTTAAAGATTGATTTTATTGTTTTGATTCAAATCAGCTCCAAACTGATTGGAATCACCCCCAAAGGTCATAAATGACATAACGAAGTGTTCCCAAGTGTTTGGAGAAAATTTGAGATTTTTAATAAATTTTAATGATTTATTAGGGGCAAAAAGGTAATTTCCATCTAAGGTTAAACTAAGGGTCAACCTAGAGTCAAATTAAGGAGTCCTATTTATCTAAGGTCAAGGATCATATTTTGGATAATTTAAGGTATAATAGGAAATTGTTTGACCTAAAATGGATTTATTATAATTTTTAGAAGGCTACTAGACCATATTTAACAAGTTAATTAGGGTTGGTTGATTAAGCGGTCTAAAATGCCCTAAAAATTCCTAGAAAATTCTGGGTATTTGTAGTGTCACTAAGTTTAAATGTTAAAGTTTTTATATCAATCAGGGATCTATCCTAGCTCCTAGAAAATTTTATAAGTTTACTAGACGGGTTCTTAATTATTGTTCTTAGGGTGTCACTACGCTATATGGGTTTAAATAGAGTTTTGCACTAACCCCCAAGGTAACAAATGCATGGAACACATTAAAAATATTAAACACACCATGTCCTTAGATCTAGTAGAGCTTAAACTAAGTGGTGGTACACCCTACACATGAAAACTATAAATAACAAGAAAAGTAAATACACATAATGAAGGAATTAGTGAATGATTGGGACCCAACCATCCACTAATCTACTCCCCCATGATTGCTCTTCACATATAAAACCTATATCTAAAATTTCATGTAGTGAGTCTCCCAAAAATTAGTATTTAATAATATAAGTAATTTTAAAATATTTTAAAATACTTACATAAATATATAGATATTTGAAGATAAGATAATTTAAAATAAATCAATCTGTAGTAAATAAATATATTGGAGACCCACTGACCTCCCAATCGAGGTTTTAAAATGATTTAAAAAATAATTTTTAGTTTGAAAATAATTATAGTAATTATTTAAATAATAGAAAAAAACTAAAAATAACAATCCAAGATAGAGACATGTCAGAACAGCAAGAATCAACTCCTAAAAATACTTTTAAAATAAAGTTAATATTTTTCTAAAAACTTCAAGGGGTCGCATTTTAATGAATTAGTTATGAATTTTCAAAGTTTTAAAATATCAAAAAATGCTAAATTAAAAAAAAAGGTTTTTTAAAAAGAATAGTTAATATTTAAACAAAAATTATTCTTAAATAAAAATAAATTCATATATAAGTTTTCTGAAATTTCAAAATAAACTATTAAAATAATAATATTAGTATATGTATATATATTTATATTTAAGTAATGCTAAGAGTAATAACAATACTAAAAATAGACTTTTAAAATACTCATAATAACAATAATTATATTAAAATAATAGCAAAAATAATAAGAATAATAATAATCCTACAACAGAAACAAAACAATAAATATTAAGATATTCAAACATAATTATATAAATAATAATAAAAAAATAATTAGAAATAATCACCTTTTTACTATTTTTATAATAATTTAAAATAGATGCACAATTTTAAAATAATTTTAATTTTAAAATATAGAGAACATAGAGAACAAAAATTCAAACGATTCGACATATTGTATGCGAAAAATGGATAAAAATGAATTTTCGGTGAATTATTGAAGAAAACTGGGTTAAAACAAATTAAAAATTCATTTTTAAATCGAAAGACGGTGGCGGCGGCGTCAGGACACGTGTCCAGCTTGGACTGGCTCCCGCGGTCCGGGCAATCATTGTCAGCGGCTCGATGATTGTGCCGCCAATCAATGATTGCGGCAATCATCCCGCAATCATCACCAGAACCACTCATCCATGTAGACACCAATCCGGGCTGTTGACCCCGCACAGTTCGAGATCAACGGCTCGGATCAAGCCAGACCATCGAAAATGCGATCAGGCCTCAATGCGCGATTGAACGGGCGTGCGATCTGATCTGATCATGACCATTGCTTGTGGGATCAACGGTCTAGATCACGTTCAGGAGGCAGACGGCGAAACCCAAAACCCTAAACATATTTTCGCTTCGTTCTCACGATCGGGTGCACCAAATTGCATGAAAATTTAAACATAGCCATAGAGCATGAACATAAATCCTGGGGGACCAATATCTCGGTCTATGATGCAGTAAATAAAATGTTATTTAGATCCAAAGTGTGTGACCTAGGATAAGGGTTTTAAAGAAATTTTACTGATGGATCTTTGTGATTTCGGTACGGTTGCACTTGTAGATTGTCCTCGTACAAATTCTAGTTGAACTCGAGCTTTGATTCATCCTCGATAGCCTGGAAGAAGGCTTGGAACGTTTGAAGGTTTGGTTGGCCAGGGATCTCGCTGCCGGCAAGGGTTTGGCGGCGGGACTTGGTCATGGAGGATGTAGAGAAGTAAGGAGAGCTCTCACAAGGGGTCCTGCCTCTTGAGAGAGCTTAAAGGGAGAAATATGAGCTCAAAGATCTCTAATTCCACCTAGATTTTGATATTTAGCATCATAACCCTATCACCAAAGGCCAAGATTAGATCTAGAGTTAATTGGGAGGGAAAAGAGGGGATCAGGCCGTGGTTTTGAATTCCAAATTGATTGGGGGAGAATTTAATGCATTAAATAGGTTTTATTTGGCTTTAATGGGTCAATTTGACCTATTTAAGACTTGGGCTGACCAAGTCAAGGTTTGACTTGATCAACCCAATCAAATAGATCAGAGGAGATGAATGTTTGAGTACAAGGAAGGTTGGGGTCGATTTTAAATTGATTTAGAATCAAAGGAATCAAGATGGGCCAAACCATGTTGACTTGGTCAATTGGGTTGGCCCAGGGCATAAGTCTGGGTCCAGTGGGCTGGGTCTGACCCAGTAAGTCCAGTGTAGGAGAGAAAGGAGCTCGAGAAGCTCTGAAATTAGTTTGAAATCAATCAGCAGGAGTCTAGGTCAATTTGGGTCAACCTTGGTTGACCTGGTCAACCAGGTTGACCCAAGACCTGAGTCTGGGCTCAACAGACTTGACTTGACTCTCTGGACCCATTGGGATGGGTCCTGGGGTCTAGTCTGGTCAAACTTGACCAGGTCAACTCATTGAGCCAGTCTGGAGCAAAAAGTAGGTCAACATTCATCTTTCTATGTTATTTAACTTCTTAAATTTTATACTTTTTTATTATGAGTAGAAATTTTCATACTCTCACGAGCCTCAAGTATCTAGGATAAAATAAAGAGCGGCACACAAATACCAAAAAATAAGAAAATAAAGCAATTCTATACGCAATCAAGTCAACACATCAAAAATAAAAATAAATAAAATGCATAGGCAAATTGCCTTGCTTATTACAACCCATAAGTAGAAAGTAAAGTGGTCGGACACCACTGAAAACAACTCGAATTTTAATCCTAATAGAGACGTAAGTGATTTTGAGTGGGATATTCTTTATCTTCAATTCTTCAATTTTCCTTTCCTTCGGGCTCCTTGGATCCTTCATAGTAGGCTACCCAAATGAAAAAAGAGAACTCTTCATTTAAGGGGAACACCATCCTTTCCTCTTTGGGTATGAAAAAGGTGATCCAAATTTGGACTTTCAAATAGAAAAGGGTTATCCCCTTACAGGATATCCTTTTCTCTTTGGAATCCAACCTTTGGATCTATGTATCCTAACTAAAAACTTAACTTTAACAACATTTAACATTTTATATAAATTACATATTATATGAAATAAAAATTCTAGAATCTCCTGTTGGGTTATCCTAAGCATTTAATAAATTAAAATATATCTCAAGTAGTTGTATATATATGCATAAAAAGAAATAAACACACTGGCCACGTTCTTTTATTACTTGAGAGCTTAGCAGCTGAAGCACCTGTAGTGATCACATTTATAATTAATTTTTTATTTAGCCCCCTTTTTATTATCCTACATGAGTATGGCCACCTGCAGAAAACTTAGTGAACATCCAGATCTTTCCTATCCTAAAGGTAATCTAGTTGTCAAACACATCAATCATCTATAAAGTACAGTAAAAGTAAGCAGACACATCGACCAATTTCTTCCATAACTTGCAGTAAAATCATAAAAATATGGCACAAAGTAGAAAAGTTAACACCGGCCTAGCCTAGATCTAAAGTCGATTATCCTAGCAAATCATCTAAAGTGTGAGAAGGAGGTCGTGTGGTTGGGTTAGATCCTAAATTGGGTAGTTAGTTAGAGTTATCTAATGTTCTGAATTTATTAAGGCTTAAGGGGAGGTTTATGTTACAATAACAACAACAACAACATCAAGCCTTTATGCCACTACGTGGGGTCGGCTACATGAATCCTTTTTCTTCATTGTGTCCTATTAAAAGTCAAATTCTCGTTTAAATCTAATAAATAAATGTCATTCATAATATTTTCTAACCAAGTCTTTTTAGGTCTACCCCTACCTTTCTTAACACAAGTCAAATCTAATACCTCTACTCTCCTAACCGGGTCATCGGAAGGCCGCCTTTTTATGTGACCAAACCATCTAAGGCGACTCTCTCTAATCTTATCTTCTACTGGAGCTACTCCAACCTTTTCACGTATATGCTCATTTCGTATCTTATCTCTAAGGGTAAAGCCACTCATCCACCTGAGCATCCTCATCTCTGCCACACTTAACTTAGTATTATGCTTCTCTTTTAATGGCCAACATTCGGCACCATAAAGAATTGCAGGCCTCACTACCATCTTATAGAATTTCCTCTTAAGTTTGAGGGTTATATTTCTATCACATAACAAGCCCGATGCATTCCTCCACTTCAACCATCCAACTTGAATTATGCTGATAATATTCCCATCTATTTCACCATCACTCTGAACAATAGATCCAAGATATCTAAAATGTGCACTCTTATTAATGACTTGATCGCCCAAAGTCACAATCCCCTCATTAGGTCTATTACTACTAAAATTACATTCCATATATTCCGTTTTAGATCTACTCAGGCGAAAACCTTTATACTCTAAGGTTGACCTTCATAATTCAAGTTTACCTTCAACTCCCTCTCAAGTCTTATCAACAAGAAGAATATCATCAGCAAAAAGCATACACCAGGGTACATCCTCTTGCAAATGTCTAGTGAGAACATCCATGACTAAAGCAAAAAGATATGGGCTTAATGCTGATCCTTGATGTAACCCAACCGAAATAGGGAAATACTTGGTCAAACCACCTTGTGTTTGAACACAAGTAATAGCTCCTACATAAATATCTTTAATGATTTGAATATAAGCATTATTGACTCCTTTCTTTTCAAGAACTCTCCATAGCACTTCTCTTGAAACTTTATCATATGCTTTTTCTAAATCAATAAATATCATATGTAGATCCTCCTTATTTTCTCTATATTTCTCCATAAAACCTCTTAATAAATGTATGGCTTCCATAGCCGACCCACCCGACATGAATCCAAATTAATTTTGAGAAGCATTAGTATCACGCCGCAACCTATGCTCCATAACTCGCTGCCATAGTTTTAAAGTATGACACATTAACTTAATACCTCTATAATTCCTACAATCTTGTGCATCACCTTTATTCTTAAAAATAGGAATTAACACACTCATTCTCCACTAATCTGACATCTTTTTAGTTTTCAAAATAGAATTAAAAAGTTTAGTAAGTAAAGAAATCCCTTCATCTCCTAAGCATTTCCACACCTCTATTGGAATATCATCAGGTCCAACAGCTTTTTCACCCTTCATTTTCTTTAAAGCTTCTCTAACTTCAGTTTTACTAATACGCCGATAAAAACATAAATCTTTATTTTCATTTAGGATGCTAAAGTCACTATAGTCAATCTTAATTTCACTTTCTTCATTAAAAAGTTCTACAAAATATCTCATCCACCTTTATTTAATATCATCTAAATGATTTAATTTTCTAATAAGAAAATAGTCAATCTGGGTTGTACTATATCCATTTTCATAAGTGATGAGATGCTCATTCCTTTTCTTAAATAAGGTATTAGCAATTAAAAAATCATATGCTAAACAAAAATCTAATATGGTCTTGCCACCTTCATTTGTCGTTCCAAAATCATGGCCACCATGGATGCTTTTAAAATCATCTACCTCTCTACAAACATGTCCATTTAAATCTCCTCCAATAAAAACTCTTTCTTCAAGAGGTATCTTTTGTATTAATTCTTCCAAGTCATTCCAAAAATTTAATTTATAACTCACTCCAAACATACTTGAGGAGCATAAGCACTTATAATATTAACAATCTTATCATCAACAACAATCTTTAAAGCTATAATTCTATCTCCAATCCTATTAATTTTTATAACATTATCCTTTAAACTCTTATATATAATAACACTTAAACCATTTTTAGTACGACTCCTACCCAAATACAAAAGTTTAAATCCTAAACTATCATTTTCCTTAGTCTTCTCTCCAACCCACTTAGGGGTTGTTTGGTATACAGAATTAGGAGGGTAAAGTAAAGTAATTACATGCATTTCTTAAATGAGATTGTTTGGTTTATTTTGAGCGGAACAAATGAAAGTCTTTCGAGGTATTAGCGGTGTATTAGAGAAGCCCGATCGCGCGAATTCGAAAGCCACTCAAATTGAACGGGTTAGAAATTCTCCGCGAGACAACCAGTCTCCCGCGATGGTTTCGCATAAGCAGAGCTTACAAGTTCTCTCTTCTTCTCCGTTCTTCCCACTCTCTCCGGCTCTCTAGTCCGAAGTCCTCCGATCGGGGTGTCCGATTAGACGAGGTACAGCAGCGGCGCGAGGCATATAAATGGAACGAGCTTGACAAGCATTCCAGCCCATTGGTCTGGGTGTTGGTCCTTGAGCAGTTCAACGACACTCTCATCTGGGTCCTGCTTGTCGCCGTTGTTGTCTCCTTCGTCCTTTCTTGGTTTAATGGAGAAGAGAAAGAGGAGACTGATATGAATAACTTCTCTTTGAAGTTTGAACCGACTCAGGAGGCCGCTAGAGACTCTTACTCCGATAGAGTTGTGGAAGGAGGAATTGAGCAACGAAAGAAAGCGGCAAGAAACATTTTCTTCGTTATTCTTTTCGGAGTCAGTGGATTGTTTGCCACAATGATTCGAAGGTTTTCATTACCCCTTTGTAACTTTCCCTCTATCGATTTTCTTTGGGAACAACTTCATCTTTCTTCTTTCCTTCTCTTCGGCCATTTTATTTAAACCTGTTCTACGATTTTCTTTAAAAGTTTTCAGAGTTGGTTCTGTATCTGGTAGCTTCGTTATCAAAAAATTTGGATTACAATAAGATATTTTAGACATGATTTGTATGTTTCCCATTTTTGTTTATCTTGAATTAAATTTCCTGCAGGTGCATTTGGAGGCTTTCCTCCAGCCAAGCTCTTGGGAGGCGGCACAGAGCCGGCCTGGGGCAGGCATTTCTTTTTCCCTTATAGATTCATTCTTGCAGTTTTTTCACAATGATCACCATTGTTTGTCTTATACACAGATCATAAAGCTTGAGAGCTAACATAAACAAGCAACCAGTTTTATGACTAAATAGTTATTTGCCTAGAATTAGTGAATTACCATTGATTATCTTTGTTCTATTTTAGTGATCCTGGAATCAGCAAAAAATATGATATTGTATGGCAAGATGCAAAAATCATTGTGGATAAAAGGTTATATAAAGACATATATAATTCCACTTTTTTTATCTTTCTTAAGATGCTTCCATGAATTAGTTGGAGATAGTTTCTTATGCAAGGGTTATTTCTTAGACTATTCAATGAAGAATAATTAATTCAATTATTTAAAAAAGCTAATTCTTTTATCATCTTTGAATTAATTTGGTTCTAAGTTTTTGAAAGCTATAAATTTGGAATTGAAATTTTCCTTGTGACTCATTATTTATAAAGCAATGCAAATGCGCTTATAAATGTTTCAAGATGAAAAATTACAGACCTAACAGCAAATTGAGTCCATATAAAAGTGATATGAAATTAATTATTATTGACTTTTTTTTGAAGGGAGGAATAAGCTTAATGGATTTGAAAGTTAGATTGTTAATTTGGATTTTTGAAATCTCTGAAATGAAAAGTGTTGGGAAATGCTCAATATTATTAGTGAAGTGTTGGCACTAAACTTATATGAGTAAATATTTAACACAAACAAAAAGAAGACTACTTCTCATTCATTTTAGTTGAGGACTAACTGAATGATCAACAATTGCTTATTTTCCAAAGGGAAACTTTTAAAGTTAACCATAGCATTTGATAGCTATCATACTTTGTCAAACTACTGACATCAACCCTTCTCAAATTCCCATTGGCAGGAAGCCCTATGCACTTCCCTGCATGTTTACAGGTTAGTAGTTGAAAACTACTGCTCTGTTTTAAATGCTTATTGTAATAAAAGAGTTGCACTTAGTGTGTGAGGTATATGATGACTGTAACGGCGAGTTTTAGTAGACAAGCCATTTCTAGGAAACCTATGTCTTCCTCATCACTTTAAGGCAACCTAACTGTTACACGTAGATGCTCCCTATCTAAATGTTTCTCCATGGACCTATAAGAAGTTAGTCATTCATAATTCCTTCTTTTTACTGTTTATTCTTCTACTTGAGTCATATGTAACCCAAAAGTTGCCTTGAAGCATTGATATTATTACAAAAACTAATAATTAGTTCTCTGAGAAGAGATTGATATGCCAAATAAATTAAATACTATGCTCTCATGTATTTATAAAAGCCTATCGATAACTAATCAGTCTGCCTTCTTTCTAGGAGAAGAAAATGGAATGTCTTATTTCTTAATTATGTCAAGTATTCAAAATCCTATCTTAAATCCTGTTTTCTTGATTGTTGAACATATATCTATCTTTCTTAATAAATTTACCTTCTTATATATATATTTAGAATAAAAATCTCAAACATGTTTTGCTTGCCAATTTTCATAGTCCTTTTATTGGTTGATGACTTATCACAATATAAATCAACGTTTAGTAGAATCTATACATTGAGGTTAATGTTTCCCTAAGCAATGGTAATAAATTTCTAATTTTAACTATCTTTTAAAAGCTATTGTAAGAGTTAGTTTTTCTGTGGATTTAAGGTCATGCAAATTCATTCATTTCTTGGCCCACAAATTGTGCAGCTGTTGTTAAAACATCTCAGCAAAACTTCTTTTTTTGTTCAAGGAAATCGGTCAGCTTATCACCATGGACATTTGGTGCTTTGTTTAGGGCAACTGATGCTAGAATTTCATACTTTTCTTGCAGATACTGATACCAAGGAGCATTCATCTTCCCCTAATAATCTTCTTGTGCATGCATACAAAAAATGACAAGTCTGCTGTTGCAACCTATTTTTTATTACATTGCTCGTTTGCATCTACATCATAGAAACATGCTCTCAAAAATAGGGGAGCATGCTGAAAGAACAACAATTTCTATAGTTTTGGTTTAACGTTTAATTTAAAATAAGTACGGGAGAACCAGTTAAACTGCCCTTATTTTTTTGTTTAGACATTAATAATAAAACTCTTTGAAGCCTTTACATGTTCAACTATCTTTGTGCATGTTTGATATCTAGTGATTTGTAGTTCGATTTAAAACCAGCAGTTAAATTGACTGTTTGGTCATTTCTAGGATTTGACTATGAATTCGTCACAAGTAGAGATGAACGGTAATTCAAAGCCCAAGAGAAAAAAAATTTTATGGAGCTTAAAACCTGAGTGGATAATTGTAATTTTTTCATAAAAACATTACTTGAAGCATAAAAGAATTAAATTTTCAAAGAATTTTAGATTAAAATTTCTCTTTAACACAAGTATATTTTCGTCTATTACAACACACTGCTAAATTAATACACAAAATAATTTTATATTTTATAATCTAAAAAAATTATATTAAGATCGTGCAATAAATGAATACACTGATTTATATTTTATAACATCAAATAATACTAATTATTATAAATACACTATTTTTATAAATACATTAGTTGTAAAGCTAGAATAAATTATTATAAAAAATCACTTTTACTTTAATCTGGATCTACCAAACCAAACAAGGGAAACAATTCTCATGTGTTTACTTTGCAGACAACTAAACAGGTGCAAAACATTCAGAATGCACTACATTTACTTTACATTGCATTTACTTTACACTGCATTTCTTTTTCAGGCAACCAAACAGCCCCTCAGTTTCCTGAATGCACAAAATATTTAACTTCCTATAAATCATAATATCTATTAATTCCATTAAATTTTCTATAAGGGAACCTATATTCCAAGTTCATATCCTAATTTTAGTTTCAAGGACTAGCTTCTTTGCCCACATCCGTCATTGATGTGGGAACCTTTGCCTATTTAACACTGCACCCGGGCGCCGGTGCAGCGGCCCTTGCACACTTGTCACTGTATTCAGGTCATACAGTGCATCGCTTCCAGGGGACACCCTAGCATTAACACAATTTCTTAAAGGATTCATGTCATTATTGTTCGAAAAGTTTTACGTTGGCTGTCGACTACATTACGCAACCCTCCACTTTTCTCATCCAGGACTGGGGAGGTTCATGTTAGAGTTTAAATACTAATATATTAAGAATTAATTTAAATATATTTTTAAATTTAAATGATTACTACTTTTATTTAATACCGAGGCTGTGAAGTTTATTTCACCTTCCTTGGGACTAAGCTAATAGTCCCGTAGGCCTAGGTTACCAAAAGTAACCATGATTAATTAAGTTAATTTAGTTGATTAAAATTAAAAGGTATATTAATGTTAAAGATTTTAGTTAGCGATTGATTTTAGGAGATTGGTTGAGCAATTTAATATTCAAGTTAAAGAATTATTGAATTTTTCGTATTATCTTAATGTGCTAATTAAGAGGTTAACAGTTGAGTTTTAAAATTAAAATTAATATTAAAGATTTCATATTTTTAATAAATATTAGACCTTAATACGAGTTATTAGACTATTAGCACGCTTAATTCGGAGTTTTCTATGAAAAATTATGAATTTTAAAAGTTTTTGACCTCATTTTAACCTAGGTTTGACCAACTGTTGACTTTTCTACTTTGATCAGATTTTGATTTGACATTTTTAAAAAATACTAGAACCTACATGGAGTTGAATGACACTAAGTTTGGTAAATTTGGATTTTTTTGTAATTAGGTATGAATTTTGGAAGTTTGGTATTTAATTGAATTTTAAAATTTATTTAATTTAGAAAGTTTTGAATGTTTTGATCCAAATCAACTCTAAACTACATGGAATCAGCCCCAAAAATAAAAAAATGATCCAAGGGGGTGTTTCCAAGTGTTTGGAACTTTTTTGGGATTTTTATTAATTTTTAATTAATTAAATAATTAAATATTAATTTCTACTAAAAATTAAATTAAAATTAAATTAAAGATCTTATGTTATGGCTTTTATTTTTCCCAGATAGAAGACCAAGTTTCGGTCATTTTCAGATATTATTTATATTTTCTAGATTAAAATTTGATTTATTGTTAATTTTTTAGTTTTCTGGGACCAAAAAGGGGTTGAATTTTGATAAGGCAACTTTTTTAACCTAATGAGCTTCAAATTCATTCAAATTTAAACTTATGGTTCAAAATATCACTAAATTTACTGTATTCAAGTTTCACCCTTATTGGGTGTGTGTACAGCTCCCTAAAAATTTTCTAAGTTTTTTAGATCTTTTCTTAATTATTTTCCTTAGGTGTCTTTACTGTTCAAATGGGCTTAACATTTAGTGTGACTAACCCTGGGGTATATACAATTAGACCACAAAAATTTCACAACAAAATATTAAAAATCTAAGGAGTTATTAATTTTTAAAACTTTGGATCCAAAATGAACCCATTACCTTAAAAATTCACATCATAAAAAATTACAGAGCATCTGACCCTAGAAAAATCCCAAAATATGCCTAAGATGCTCAAGAACATTCCACCATACTAGATTGCAAGAAAAAAAAAATTCAAATATACTCAATTTTCTCATAATCTAGAGCTCAAAATAAAGTAAAATAAATTTTAATAAATACTATGTTAAATTATCTTTCAAATGAGACCAAGAATGACCCATTTGGTTGAAACCTTGATTTTCTGTGAATTTTGAAAGTTCTAGGCATTTTTTTTTATTTTTTAGACCATTAATGGTCAAATCAGGCGCCGCCTCCGCCTTACCAATTATTAGGCCGTACGACGGCATAGCGCCACGTCCCAGGCAGATGTCGGCTCGAGGGCCGACCACTTAGCCAAATTGGATCAAAGATCATACCATTAGATTGACCACGGGAGGGGCCAACAAGTCAAATCGAGCCACGTGGCATCTCGCGGTCCAAATCGACCCGCGTACGAGTTCAGGTAAAGAGGGGCGATCGGAGGGGGCTACATGGCCGATTCTAAGTCAAATTTGGTCAAAAATTTTCAAATACTCATATCTTCTAAAATACAATGAAATTTAATGAAATTTGAAACACAGCTATAGGGTAATGTAGTCTTCCAACACCTAAAGTTTGGAGGCTTCATGTGTTGTAGATTTGCTGGAGTTTCAAATTAAAATTTTAGATAAAAGTTAAGATATCTTGCAATCCTATGGATATATTTGGATGATCTTGGGCTTGTTGGAAAGGTATTACAATTCTTTACAACTTCTTTTAAGGGTCCAAGAGCTTTGGATGGTTGGATCAAACTCTGTTAAAATAATTATCCTTTCTCTCTCTTTCTCTCTCTCTCTTCTCAATTTGTGCTCTCAAGATTTTCAACAACCATTCTAAAGGCTAGAGGAGCCTTATTTATAGATAGAGAGCTTAAGTGGTGGTTGGGATGGGATAAAATTTTTAGGATTAAAGAATTTGGAAGAGAGTGAATGGTGTTAGGAAAGTTGCTATTTGCATGTTTTACATTCTTGCAACTTGTATAGTTTTGATGATTCCAAATATTATTGTTTTATGTGTTGTTATCTCCTAATATTTATTGGAAGATTTGTTTTCGCTCTTGTGTGTACTAATATTTCAGGAAAATTGAACCCCAGACTACGAAGACTTCAAATCAGATTCAGCATTAGATACTTTGTGAATTTGAAGCTTGTACTTTATATTTAAATTAAATTTGAGAGGGAGTGATTGTAATTGAGTGAATAAATTTACACACACTTAAAGGAGATCTTGAAAAAGTTTTTGTACTGATCGTACGGGACGAACATTGTTCGTACGGGACGATCAGATCAGTTATTTTCTTCTAAGAGCAATAGAACGGACAGGAACTGAACTGGAAAATTTTTCTAAGGACTGATCGTCCAGACGAAATCATTTTTCATCCTAGGACGAGTTTCTCACTGTAAAAATTTCGTCCAGATGAAGTCCAGTTCGTCCAGGACGATGGGAACCGACTATGGCAGTTTCTGGCAATGTTCTGCAGTTTTCGGAACCAACTTTTGATATAACTATTCGTACCGGACAAAATTTTTCGTCCCGAGACGAACCAATTTCGTCCAGGACAAAATTGGTTCGTACAGATGAACAAATGGTTCGTACGGGACGATCCGGTGCACAGAAAAACATGTTTTTAGCAGTTTTTTGAGCGGTTTTTCATGTCCTTTCTATATAAGGAGTCCTATAAACTATTACATGTGCATTTGAAGTTGTTTTCTCTTGAGAGGGGTCATTGAGTGTGAGAGTTTGGGAGAGATTGTAAGAGTGAAGAGTGAGAGATCAAGTGAGGGGTTTGTGAGGGATTCACAAGGTTACTTGAAGAAGAAGATCTCTTTGTTTCTTCCCATCTCCTTTGAAGGCTCTCAAGTGAAGTTCAACAACATCGGTCCGGTTCTCTGCCGACACTTGGAGAGTGTAAAAGGACGATAAAGTGTATCTTTGACAGCTATTGTGTCTTCGTTCTTTGGGAGAAAACTAGAAGAGAGAACTTGAAAGGGAGAGAGGAAAGGGTGGAGTTTGATAGGGAGAAGATCCTTGGAGGGGATTTCAAGGGAGTGTGAAGGGGATATTCACACGGTTGCTCCGGCGAACTTGCACTTCAGTACCATCGGATTCAAGGGTCGTCTTGAGGGAAGTTTTGGCAAGAAGAAGATCTCTTTGGTGTCAAAGAACCCGGCTACTCCGCCGCACCGGGAAGGTGAAAGTGATTTTGTACAGGCTTCTCCGCCTTGCTGTGGGGGCAAAAGGAGAGTCACTTTGTGGTATTAGTGCAATACTCGGAGGGTGCCTCCGGGGAGTGGACGTAGGTCAAGGTTTGACCGAACCACTATAAATATGGTGTGTTCTTTCTTATTTTTCTTCCGCATTTATTTTCATTGCAAGTTGTTTACTCTGGTTGAAAAGTTTATTTTTTAAACTTTAAATTTAACTTGCATTAATAATTAAAAAGGTTTTCTAAAAATCCAAGAGTAGAAGTATAATTTTTAAATTACCAATTCACCCCCCCTCTTGGTTAGCCTTGGGACATTTAGTTAGGCTTAACATCCTAATTACTAGACCCAACAAATGGGGCCAAGACTTTGAGTTGAATTAACCATGATGCCTACCTTCTAATGATAGACTAGGCTTAATTAGAGAGATAGGGAAGTTTTATGGTATTGCCAAGTGTCCCAATCAGCCATAAAAATGTATGGATAAGTTTGGATTATAAAGGAGGATAAAGCTTAAGATGGGTTTGACCAAGCTTAACCCTATTAATCATCTACACTCTTTACAAGCAGGACAATGGGTGGACATATTAGATCGACTAACCATTGAGAATAATGGCTCTTGCCAGCGCACCCCGATGGGTAATAATATATATGACTTGATCATAACAACGGGTTTCCCCCACCCAATACATCACCTCGAGTGGGTTTTATTTGATAGTGGGACTTGGTTTCCTACCGACGCAAGCCCTCGTATTTAATTACATCTCGAGCCTGGGGCCCGAGAATACTCTCAATTAAGGATTCGACATTATCCCTTTAAAGTGGGATTGACACATAAAAGGATGGACTAGGAAATCTTACCCAAAGGGAAATAAATAATTCAAAGTGGCTTAATGAACACACACGTCCCATACTAACATCCGTAGGGACTAAGGTATTGAAAAGAAATTGGAGAAAAGAAAATCAAGCACTCAAAGCATATAGGAGAGAAGGATAAAAGTGGTGTCATCCGTATGATGTGGATATGTATGATTTATAGTCCCTAAAGAATAGGGAGCTTACCCCTCAATGAGGCATACTACTATACATCGAATGTAGTAGCCTTGAATCCTAAATCTAGAGTGAGTTTAGTGTTCTATACAGTACTAACACCCATATCCCACCTAATGCACTTAGGTTTATATCATGCTTGAAAAAGGAAAGCCAACTCTAAGCACATAAAATCTATGATGTCCTATCTTTATGAAAGATGGGTGGGTAGATAAGTTTTTAGAAGTAAGACCAACGTCTAGAGAGTTTCTTAATTGGCCTTGGTCTTATGTAAAATGAATGCTTCTAGAGCTAATGTAATTAGAATTTTAATTTAGTTGATTTTTAATACGATGCATGCTGGTTGAAATTCTCCAAATCAGATATGCCTAGAATTTGAAAAAAAAATTTATAAAAATAATTTTTAGAAATGATTGTACTTCCCTAGGTCCAGCATCTCATCCTCATAGGCCAGATTATCCGGACTCTACCCACAGGCGGGGAAGTATTTTATAGCAAGGAGAAAGAGAATACATTGATATGCATATGAACCCAGACAATTCTGATTATTCCCTAGGTTGTTATGTTTCTATGTTATTTAATTTCTAAAATATTAATTTTTAATTATAAGTAGAAAAATATTTTTGTCTTTAAAAAGCCTAGCGAGATTAAGTCACACACATACAATAAATAAATATAAGAAAAACAAGCAAGTTTTAATGTGCACACAAAATAAATACACTAATATAAGTAAAACCAAGTAGAGTAAAAAAAGAAAGTCCAAAGTCTACGATGTCGTATATAGTATAACTCAGACTCTACAGAAAAGTAATTGTGGCCAGGCCCCATTGATAATAATTTGAATTCTAGTCCTACTGAATGACACAAGTCTTTAAAGCCAGACATTTAGTCTTTGATTCTTCATTTTCAATTACATCATCTTCAGATGGGTCACTTTCCTTCAGGTCGTCTTCCTTCGGATCACCTTCTTTCAGGTCGTCCTTCTTTGGATCATCCGAAAGGGTACCAAAATAAATAAAAAATTCCCTATAAAGGGCCTTACTTTTTCTCTTTGGGTATCAAGTATTTGAAATGCCTCGCTTTTAAAGACTTTTACAACTTGATAGAAATTATATTAAATTACATTATGAAAAAGAAAATCTAGACTCAGACTAAACCTACAAGGTTGTCCTAAGTTAAACATCCTAGGCAGTGTATATATCACTTCTCAAACTATTATATATGTGCACAAAAGAAATCACACTTGGTCACCTATAGCAAGCATTTATAATTATTAATCACTTTAGCCTCCCCTTTATTTTAATGTTGCATGAGTGTGACCACATGCATAAGATTGAATTAGTATAAATCATCCCTAACCTAGGGGTAGATCTAATGTATAAATAATCATATTACAAATAAAGTGCAATATCATAATAAAAATAAACACTCACATATATTAAAATTAACCAGCACACATGCCACATACAAAAGCACCACAACATAGAAAACATCACAGAAAAAAGAAAGCACTGACCTAACCTAGAGCTAGAAGTAGTGCATTAGCAAACAATTATATGTGTGTGCAATAGGTTGTGAGGCTTTGGGTAGGTCCTATGTCGGGTAGTTGGTTCAAGTAATTTTTTGTTCAAGTTTGATGTAGGTCAAAAGGGGAAGTTTAATTAGAGTTAAAGTAATAATGGATTGGGGTCAAATTTAGTAAAGTTTAGTATATGGATCCATTTTAATGCTTAGGATAGTGTTCTTTAAAGTTTAAATTGAGTTAGCCTGTTTTAGAAGGTCCGGGGTCATCCTACACGTTTAGCTAAGGGTCCAAAAAGTCACTTCTAGAAATAGGTTACGTTTTATAATTCTACCCTAGCTCATAAAATTTTTTTAAGTTTGCCATCCTTAGGGTGTCACTACATTAAGTAGGTTTGAATTAAGTTTTGGACTAACCCTCGGGTAACGTAAAGGGAAATGCAGCAAACGTAAACACATCAAGACCTTAGATCTAGAAAAGCCTAAATTAGGTGCTCGTGCGTCCTACACATGCAAAAAATGATAAAATAAAAAGTAAGCACACTTATCAAAGTGATTAATGGATGATTGGAGCTTAATCACCCACCAATCCACCCCCCATGAATGTTATTCATATGCACTACATATGTTCAAAATTCCACTAAGTGGATCCCCCAAAATGAGGAAATTTAAAATATAGGTAATTTAAAAATAGTTTTAAAATGAACTCAAATAAATATATATAAATTTTAAAAAATAATGTAATTAAAAATAAATCCATTTTTAAAGATAAATAATTATAGGGGAGATCCATTGGTCAGTCGGGTGAGGTTTTAAAATAATTTTTAGTTTAAAATAAATTAGTATTATGTTTATCTACATAATATTTAAATAATGAAAATAATTCAATAATAAATAGATAATTCAGAAAAAGTATGTTTTGATACCTGAAAATAATTTTTAGATTACAATTCATGGTTTTATGAAAAATTTAAGGTATTATACATAAAATTCTGATTTAAAATGAATTAATTATGAATTTTTGAAGTTTAAATGATTAAAAAAGGTATTTTTAAATAATTTAGAATAATTAATGTTTACAAGTAATAGTTAACTTAAATTAAATTAATTAGTAAAGTCCACTGAAATTTAAAATAATTTAGTAAAGATAATATTTCATAAATTTTGAAAAATAGTTAAAGTTTAAATTAATTAATTATTAATTACATAGTCTAAGTAATTAATTAATTAAAATAATTTGAATTAGAAAAATATCTATTAATTTAAAATTAAATAATAAAAATACTTTTTCTGATTTTACATAAAATATTATTATTTAAAAATATTCATTAATAGTATATTTATTTACTTAAATAATAATAGCATATTAATTTATATAATGATTATTTAAAAATAATTAAATATTAAGAATATTTTTTAAATTAAAATATGTTTAAACATTAATCTTAAATGGAAAAAAAAATTGAAAATAAAATTATAAACATATATATATATATATATATATATATATATATATATATATATATATATATATATATATATATATATATATATATATATATATATATATATATATATATATATATATATATATATATATATATATATATATATATATATTCGTTTTTAATTAATTATTAATAAAAATAATTAACCCTTAATAATAAAATAATTTAAAATATAATTAATATCTAAGACTAGTTTTATTTTTTAAATTAGAAAATAATTTTCTTAAAATTTTAGTGTATAATATGTATTTTTTATTTTAAAATATTTTATAATAAATACTTAATGAAATTTAAATTAAAAAAGCATTAAAAATTTAAAATCAATTAAAAAAGAAAACGACAGTGAGCGACACCTAGCAACCTTGAATTGGCTCCCAGAACCGTGTATGCGATTTGACAATCATTACCAATGATTGCGCAGCCACACAATCTTTGGTATTGATTAGTGCGGCACTGAGATCAATGCTCGCAACTTAACCACAACAGATGCGGGAGCGGACTGTCTGATTTTTTGCAGTATGAGATGGATTGTCCCGATCTTGCCAGACCGAGAATGGAGCCGCAGGATCGCTTCCGCGGTTCGGAGGAAAATGTGAAACAACGAGGTCTAAGCATTTGATCCAATGATCAACGACAGAGACTTTGTACCTTTGGACCTAGGGTGAACCCGAAACTCAAAAGCGATTTTTGTATCGTTCTCACAAATGGTATGATATAAATCAATAAAATTTGAACACAAGTAATGGGCATGAAGAGCATCTTTGGGGGACCAAAGTGCGGCCTAAAACGTGTTGTATGAAAAGTTATATAAAGCTAAGTGTGGTTATCTAAATCTAAGGTTTTTGAAGGATCTCACTGTTGGATCTTCGAGATCTTGAAATGATTGAGCTTGTAGATTGTCCTTATACAAGCTCCTAGTTTATCCCGAGCTTTGAAACGCCTTGGATCGTCGTGTAGGAAGCTTTGAAGCTTTGGGGTTTCGGGTCGTCGAAAACTCGCAGGTGGCGGCTTGGGACGGTCAGGTTTTGACTTTGGAAGATGGGATGGAGTTAGGAGAGCTCTCAAACAAAATTTTTTGGGCTTAGGTGGGTTAGGGAATGAATAATTGCAAGAGAGCTTCCAATGAACCTAAAAACCCATATTTATAGCCCTAAGGTTTTAACCAACGACCAATATCGATTCCTTGATCAATTAGGAGGGAAACCAATTTGATTTGGCTGTGGGTTGCTCTAGCTAATAAAATGAAAGATTTAAATCCATTAAATAGGTCTTAATTTCACCTAAATAAGTTAAATTTGACCAAGGTGGACTATTGTTGACCTGGTCAACCTAGTCAATAAGACCCAATGGGGAAGAGGGTTGAGTCCAAGAAGAGTTTGAATTGGGTTTGAATTAATTTATGCTCAAATGGGTCTAAGTGGGTCAACCTAGATTGACTTAGTCAACTAGGTTGACCCTGGGCATAGGATTGAGCCTAGTAGGTTAGGTCTGACCCACTGAGTCCAACGGTGGTGAGTTGAGCTCAAGAAGTTCTGGAATGGATTTAAAATCAAAAGGAGAGGGTATGGGTCAATTTGGGTCAACCTGGGTTGACTTGATCAACCAGGTTGACCCAGGGCCTGGGCTTGGGCTCAACAAACCTGGTTTGACCCACTAAACTCAAGGGAGGTGGTCTTAGGGACTAACTTGGTCAATTTGATCAAGTCAACTCCTTTGACCAAGATTTTTGGTGAAATCAAGGTCAACAGGAGGGGGATATACCTTAAGCTAAGGAGTCTTTGAAGTTAGGGGGAAAAGGGCCTTCTCTTTACTATTGCTTGATTGATCACCTTATGCCTTATTATGACACTCACAATTCGAGAAAAGGTCACATAATGAGAAAAATGATCTTTTTGCACCATTCTTGCACACCAATCTCTTGGACACCTTTCAAGAGATCCCTCATGTTCTCTCCAAATTCTCTCACCTTCACTCTCAAACAATACTACAAGACTCCCAATAACTCTCTCTCTCTCTCTCTCTCAACCCTCTTAGATCTCCCAACCTTATTAACCCTTGATAATAAGAGACACCATAATCCAAAGACATGTTCTCAACTTTAAACATGAGTATTTATATTAGGTTATAATCAAATCCTAAAAATCCTGATTTAGTTAATGTCACAGATAAATCATACAGTACAAACTATGAATCTGACAATACATGGTCTAAATGAGATTTGTGTAAACAAGCATTTTGTTTGCTCATACTATATGATTGTAAATTACGATCTTCATAATATTAGCAACTAAGAGTTTTGGGTCATTCTGTTCAAACAAAGTTCATCCATGCAAACTCTTTATTTACTCATATTATAAGAATAAGATCATACAATGCAATATCTGCTATGATTTGATATCTTGATTTCAGTTTTCAAAATAGATAAATAATAATGCAAGGAATTAAGTTTTGTATTATACGAATAAGTTCATCCGGAATGAACAATTCAAGAATTGAATTTATCTATTTTTGATGATTTGAATTTGAAATAACTAATCATCAAGTGCAATATAGATCATTTGTACAATTAGTTATGATACTTTTTAATTTCAAATATTAGTTAATTAATGTCACTTGATTTTTAGAAAGTATGAAATTGCCAACCATATTATATAGTATTATAGTGCGAATTAAATCGTATAATAAAATTTAATCATAAACTCAAGTATTTTAATTAACTTTGTTTTAATTTTATTAGTCTTGTGTGTGTGCTTGGTCGTTCAACCCACTATACGTCTAAAGTAAGTAAAAATTTAATAAAATAAAAATAAAATAAAAAGAAATACAAGTTGATGAATTTATTAGTTCTTGATCTTCTTGACTTTGACAGACTTTCTTCATGTTCAATTCTTTCAGCTTCATCAAGTCCTTGGCCTGATTCCATCACCTACATGCTTTTTGTAATGCCAATAGAAAATCAGTTTCCTGAACACAGAACTCAACTTGCGTTTAATATAACCAATAATGTTTATAATCGTCAAAATCCTATTGTACATGAGGCTTATAGGATTTAATAAATGATGATTGGTAGATGACTATGTACTTGTAATAAGGTGTAACAACACTTGGTAAACTATAAGTACACAACTATGTATAATAATTACATTAGATTTGGAAAGCAATGCATAGTTATGGTGGATTAAAATGTAAATTCTCTTATCAAAACACAAATACACAACTTTGTATTATCATTACATTAGGTTTGGGCGGCAACATAACTATATGCATATTATAAGATGTATCATCTCTTGGTAAAATATAAGATGCCATTGCATTGAGTTTGAGTTATGCGCACAATTGTGTACTTAATAATAAGATGCCACATTTCTCAGTAAGTCTCAAGTAACAGCCCTATATAACATCTCTATTTATTTTAAATTTCGTTTGAGACAATTTTCTTACTGTTTTATGAAGCAGCCATCTAGCATAACATTTTTAAATTAAAAAAAAAAATTGTACTAAAAAACTGCTTCATAAAATATTGAGAAAAATGTCCCAAATGAAATCTTAGATCATCTCCAGCCGAGCTACATATAGTGGTATGCCATTCGAACACTAAATTGAAAACCAAAATTCCGAAAAAGTGTCACACTGTTCACCGATGCTAATTTTTTATGTTAAGAAATAAATATAAAAAATGAGAAAGAGTATATACAAAATATTTTTTTATGTTAAAAAATAAAATTTGATTGGAGATAAATTAAAGTGAAAAATAAAATTTTAAGTTGGAAATGCCCTTAGATATGCTATACAGTTACAGTTTTGATATAAGGACCATCTGTTAACATGATTACACTAACTCCAAATCATCTTCGTTAATATTTCTAATTTCCTCCGTTTTCTGAACTCGTTTACAGAGATGTTGGGAGTCCGTGGATGGAGGACGTTGCGGTCCGCGGCGGCGATGGTCGCCACCAATGACCTTCGTTGGCTATTGGGCATCCGGACCCATGGTCCGTTCGCAGCACTAGCCGGAGTTCTCCTGCTGGAGCGGCATAAGTGGGAGGGAGGCTTCGATGAGCAACCCACCCGCCGAATCCGGGCGGAGGCGCACTGCCCCCGTTGCTCTAAGCATTTGGAAGTCCTCTTCTCCAAGTGGTTGCCAAAGCCGCAGGAGGATCCGCCGCCTCCCGTTGCCGGCGGGTACAAGGCCGTGAACCTCTGCCCCAATTGCAAGTCGGCATACTACTTCCGTCCCCACAGGTTGGTGCCACTGCAGGGGAGTTTCATAGAGATTGGTCAGGCGGGGAAGGACGGTGCGGCGGCGGAGGATGATGCCACGAGTAAATTTAGGGTATCGTCGAGGGGCTCGCTTATATCGGGTGAATCGCCGGGGAGCTTGTCACTGCCCTCGGCTATTCCGCCTGGGGAAAGTGGTTTGGCGGTGGTGGGACCATCGGGTCGGCCAGGGCCGCCATTCGTTGGCAATGTGAACATGGTGGGAATGCCCGGCGGTGGGAAGGTGGGCGCTGATGAGCAGAGTGTGGTTGGCAGTGGTTGGGGCGGCGCTAACTTGGGGAAGGACTTGCCAACGCCCAAAGAGATACGCAAGGGGTTGGATAAGTTCGTGATCGGACAGGAAAGAGCAAAAAAGGTAACTTTTATTTTATTTTGATTTATTGCTATTTAAAATATTATATATTTTTGTTTAAGAGAATCACCCGCTTTAAATAGTTTTGACATTGTTCAGCCTCGCCTTTCCATTTCTCCAAATTCCTTGTACATTTTCCTCACGTTTTATTGGACCTGCAAGATGTAGAATGCTTTACAAGAAGTTGATTTTTAGCTAGTTTGGTGTATCATTTTGCAGCTTTTGATGGAGTTTTCTGCTTGTTTCATTCCTAATTGATATACCATTCTATCTCAGTGGTAATTGTGCATGCATCTCCTGCAAGAAACTACACGAAAAAGGAAACAAAGATGTGAATATGGTTTTCTTTGGGTGTAATAAAATGGTTCGTACAAGTAGTAAGGAGATGACTTGATTGTGAAGGTGAACAAGTTAGTTCAGGAAACATCATTATCGTCATCAATAGCCTTATCCAAACTATTTGAGATCAGTTTTTCTTACCTGAATACTCCTTAATTGGTTAAATTTATTCTTTGTAAATCATGTTTAATAATTTCAATCGATATTAATTGAAGTGTACTTCTTTTTTTCCCTCTAATGTTTAAACACTTAATGTATCTATCCATCTGATTGGTGCATTTTATACGTTTCATTGTTTATGTGCAAATCATTTAACTCTATTTTGAATTACCTTATCTTCTAATATTGATCCTTCATAATTTTGTACTTTTGCCACACATTCATCTTAGCATCCTCATTTCTCTAAAGCTTAACCTACCAATAACTTTTTTACCACCCTACACTTGGATCTATTTAACATTGTCATCCTAATTGCATATTTTATGAAATCAGAACTAATCCACTTTGGTTTGTGCAAAAATTTGTTAAAGAGGGAGATGTGGTTTGAGAGGATTAAGCTAAAGTAGCTCATGGGGCACCATGGAGTGCCTAGAAACTTCTCATGATGGACCAAACTAGATGGAGGAGTATAAGGTACTATGAAGAGGACATGAACCTCAACTTTGATTTGGGCTAACCTAGCGACTATGATTGCTTGCTTTGGGTTAACCCCACCATGGGGGTGGTTTCGTAAGGAACTTGGGCTAGTTTCATTGTGTGGATTAATTATTATTTACTAATGGATCATTTACGTTAGTAAAAATTACTATTACAACTTTGGTTAAACATATCAAGTGGTCATACTATACTTCAAGGGTTGGCTATAGTACTAATAAAGTCTAGTAATGTTTGCTTCCACATTATTTCGGTTGACTATATTCATGGAGTGTCAACTATAAATTTTATTTGTTTACTATATATGATCATTTCTAAGCGAAAATGAACTTAAAGTGGGGAATCATGATCCAAGAGACTCTCAAAACCTTAATTCAACCAATTAAGATTGAAATGAAGTATCAAGTAAGCGAATAAATGTATTGTTTAAGATTGTTTAATTTGGGCAATATGCTCCATATTAGTTTAAAATAAGTCTCTCTACAATTCATTCCACAAAACTCTCCATGAGGAATTTACGGGAATAATGGGTCTCTCTACAATTCATTCCACAAAACTCTCCATATCTCTCCTAATAGCTAAATCAAGTATATAATTTGAAGAAATTTTTTTTTCATATATTTTTATTTTAATTATGAAAGAAATGTAATAAGAATTTAGATAAATTTGTCTTATTAATTAGTTTATTATGTATGAATTGTCTTATTTCCTATTTCAGGCTATACTTGTTTTCTCATATATTTTTTATTTCCTTATTAAGGAATCAGATGCCTATAAATATAGCTTGCAACAAGGCTTTAAAATAAATTGATACAATACAATTCAATTAGTGTTTATCTCACAAAACTCTCCATCTCTCTTCTAGCAGCTCAAATCGAGGAGAGCATAATTCATAGGAATAATCTCATATATATATATATATATATATATATATATATATATATATATATATATATATATATATATATATATATATATATATATATATATATATATATATATATATATATATATATATATATATCTTTAATTATCAAATAAGTATAATAAAAATTTTGATAGAATTGACTTATCAGATAGTTTATCTAGGGTAGATATGAATAGCCCGAGATGACAAAACTAGGGGTTCGTGATTAAGTTTCCCCTTACAATCCTCTTTAAATTTATTAAGTTAAAATTCTCAAACTTTAACCAAAATTATTGATATTATTAGCTATGCATTTAGTGTCTATTGACTAGCCTTCATCGAAGGTTCTGTCTAATCACTGAGAGGGGTTAATTAATCATATGGGTTTATGCCTATGCGAAACATTAAATAATATCATAAAATACTTATAAAATGAGGGTGAAATCTCTGGATAGTTTCTTATCTGCAATCTAAAATGTCTTATGAAAATTTGACTAGGAACACATTCTCTCAGAAGAGCCTGATGTAAATTTTTGGAGCCCATACCCTATAAAAAGTTTCAATGAGAAAAAAAAAAATCTTGAAAAAGCAAGTCCTCGCTAAATGAGTAAGGCTTAGTTGAAATTTTGTAAAGAGGATATAAATGATATTTTATAAAATATTTATTGATAGGCTTTCTCTAGCTGGAGCTGTATGACTTATTTATGTTATAAATGTTGCTGAAAAGAGCATGAAAAATCAAATTATTTATAAATTACAAACCCTTTCAGAAGGTTTAAATGTATTTTCTATCTAATTCCAAAGAAGAATGATCTTCTTAGTCATTCCAGAAAGCATTGATCTTCTCTAAATCTGGTTAATTCCGTATCAAATTAAAGATATGATCATTATAAAATTATATTCACCGCTTTGTTTGGATATTGGCATATTGCAAATGAAAATGTTATGCCGTTTGATTCGAAAAATATTTTGTGAGAATTCCAAAATATTATGCTTGATATTTTTTTACTTCATATTCACAATATATTATTTTTATATTGATGATTTTGTTGTTTACACAAAGTTATTAGATGAACATTTTTAAAAACCTTAAAATGTTCAAATGGCCGTTTGCATTAAATTTTTTCACCATCTTTAAATCCAAGAAAAAAATATCCTTTATGATTGTTTCTTTCATCATGACAAACATTCAAAAATATTTGTGTTTGAAATTTTTAATGTAGAAAGCTTTCATCATACCTTATGCATATCCCAATAATAAAAATTGTCCCTTCATTGAAAATTTGGCTTCTTTTTTCTTGAAATGGATTAAGTTCCCTATCCTTATAATGTAAAAACCTAAGGATATTAGTGATTATTTTATTTAGTTCATTATTCTTTTGTAGAATTTCTACAGAGTTAAGAGAAGTATTTTTTCTGTTCATAATTTTCTTTATGAAGAGCTACTTTATGAGGATCAGAATACGTACCCATTTATATTACCTTGAAGAATCCAACGAAGAGAAGTATTATAGTCATCATAATTAATTTAAATTTTGTTGGAAATTGTGTTTGATATAGTAAGCTGGTTCAACTAAAACTATTTCTTTCATTGTTAATGTATAGAGGATTTTTCTGAGTCTATATATATTTGCATGTGTGTATATGCTAATAGAGATATGCATACTCATGCACTAAAAATACACAAATATAAGAATCTTATATGATTACGAATATGATCATCCATTTATATTTTTGGACTAGCTTAAACACAAGTACAAGCAAAAATATTTTCACATTTTTATACATAAATATGGATTTTACAAATGCATGTGCATGCCAAGTTATCATGAGCACATAAAGTGGAAAACGGCAAGACCATCAAATTAGATTGCTAATGCCTAATAGTACTATATATTACGATATCTCATTTTTTACTATTTATTTATTTTTAAAATCTAATGTAAGCAGGATTCAAACCCATGACCTTGACAACAATTTTTGAAATCATTATCATTTTAGGCTACCTGACACTCACTATATTTTGAAACTTATTACTATGATTTTGTAATTTTGAATATGATAAACTTGTGAGATAAAGGGTATCCAACTACAATTGATAATTAAACTAGACTTGTTCTTTTTGGTTTGTCCAACACAGCATCTTAAATGAGTATCATAAAGTTACTGATATGAATGTGTCATAAAGTATCTGAACTTACGAGATTGGAGACCTACATAAGGGATTGTGTTGAGCAAACTCCCTGCAGGGCTGCTCTAACTCAAGAGTTCTTCCCCATAGACAAATGCAAGAAGGTTAATGCATTACGGAGTTTTAGTCCTTGCCTAATTTTTTTTAGCTGAAAATTCTTGCTGTTTCAAATAAATCCTGAATTTCTAGTTTTTTAATTATTTGTTGTTTCACATTTTCTGCAACATCAACTACTTGTTTGTCTTCGGTTTCTTTTGAACAGAAGTTTGGAAATTCTTTTCACAATCTTGTTTACTAATTGCAGGTGCTCTCTGTCGCTGTTTACAACCATTATAAAAGAATCTATCTTGCATCACTGGACAAAGGGTTAGTTTTCATGTCACCTTATTTTTAAGTCAATAAATGCCAAAAAAATTAGCCTTGTGTCTATTTGTGTTCCTCTGTGTTTTTCTACTTTTTAATGCTGAAGAACTTCTAAACTATAAGGCGAGAAATTTCAATATTAAGCTGATTTATATATAGGCCTGGACCAGACTCAGAGAAACTTGATCATGTTTTCCATGATGATGATTGTGATGTAGAGTTGGAGAAGAGCAATGTACTATTGATGGGTCCGACTGGCTCTGGTATGCTACTTCAATTTCTGCCCGTATGCTTTATTATACTGTAGTTTGCTGTATTACCAACAATAATCAAGTTTAACGTCACCCTAAAAGTTCAAGTTTATATTTATTCGATTTCTGACGTTGGACTGTGTTGTGATATTATTGTAAGGACAGGGAAGACGCTACTTGCCAAAACACTTGCTCGCTTTGTAAATGTCCCATTTGTTATTGCTGATGCAACAAATTTGACTCAGGCAAGTGCATGGATGAATTCATCTTTTTCATATGTTATTTATTTTTGTTGGTCTACATGTTTTGTTTATCTAGATGGTGCGATCTTGGAAACTTATACAAATGTTGGAAAATTGATCTTTCATGTTTTAAAACAGATCTAGATCTGTGTTTTAAAATAGATTGTAAAGTACTTATAAAGTAATACTATAGCTATGGAGAATTAAGTCTTCAATGATTTAGGGCACATTTCCATTTCGTTGAAATTTAATGAAGGATTATAATCTAAAATATGGAATTGATATTCTTCCCTTTCTGTCAAATGTATCTACAATTATTGTTGGATTAAATGCCTAAAATTGGGCTTACCCCATGAATCTTCTACTAATGTAGGATTTTGGAAGGAATTGATGTGTGTTGGTTTACTCTTGCAATATGTAGATATTGCTTTTGTGATCTAAACCCATAAACTCTATGAGAAAGAAAGAAGTAGAATAAGAATAGGCTGCAAGAAAGGTGGAATGCTCCATATTTTATTCAGCCAAAACATGTCTCTATTTATAAGATTATATGATGAGTAAAATTATGAAGTAATAAACCAAAAAGAAAAAAATCAATATGCAACTATTGCACTCTAAAAGGTTCTAACAATGTATGGTAAAATCTCTAGGAAATAATATTGTAGATGCATACTAAATTTGCTCAAACTGCTGGCCATAGGATGCCATTCTGGGGTGGAGAAGCCACATACATGCCATCCTTAGAAAATTGGAAGGTGCAAGAGTCCCACGATTTTCTCCCTAAAGTGGACCACACCATTATCTTGTCTTCTCATTTGCTGCAAGTCCTTAGAATGAATGATGATATTTGTTTCTTATTACAAAATAGTAATTTTTGCAAATTATTCAACACTCCTCCTTGAGCCAGTTTAAAAATATCAAACAAAGAAAGCTTATGAATTAAATTTTCATGTATGGGTCTAGCCATTCCTTTGTTTAAGATGTTAGTAGTTTGATCGACAAAATAAATTTATAAAATGCATAGTTATTTGCTATGAATTTTCTTTTTGATGAAGTGTCAATCTATCTTCACATGCTTAGTTTGGTCATGATGAAAATGATTATATGTTATAATGATAGCCATATGATTGTCACAAAATATTTCTATAAAAGTCTTAGTTGTTATACAAAGTTCTTTTTGGAGTAGTTTAAGATAGGTTAATTCCGTAACCGAACTAGCCAGTTATTTGAGTTTTGCTTTTACACTACTTACAACCACATTTTATTTTTAGCTTCTTTTGGTAATAAGATTATCTCACACATATGTGCAATATCCAAAAGTAGATCTTCTATCTACTATAAATCAAATCCAATCATCATTAGTATAGGTTTCAATAATTATGGATTCTTCTTTCTTAAAAGAAAGCCCTTTCCGAAGTTTCCTTTTGGATATTTAAGAATCGTAGTTATAACATTAATATGTGCTTTGTAAGGGCATGCATGACTATTGACCTCTATAACTCGTTTGAAGTCAATTAGACTAGGCATGGTGAAATGGAGAACGAAAAAAGATTGTGCCACACAAAAGTTGTCCAAATCATGTTCACCAAAATTGAAATTGATCGGATAGTGTTCCTTTACAAAATGGATAGTAACAATGCATTTGGGACTGCTGAATTAACTTAAATACAAAACCATATTGCTAGGGGCCTTCACCCCTATAAGTCCCATCTCCTCTCTCAAAATTGTAAGCCCATTATCCTCTTTTATAAATTCATGCTCATTCTCTCCCTCACACGACCTGCTCTCGCCAAAAACGCCTTCCCACTTTCTTAGTCTCAGTCTCATGTGAGCTTCCGCTCCTGTTCTCCTCTCCCCCTATTCGACCCACCGTGCACTTGCACCTGACCTAGCTAGCAGCCTCATCTGTCTAACCGCCTAACCATCGCCGCTCTGCTACCAACCTCCCTACAGACATACGTTACCCTACTCGTTGTTTTCAATGCTCGACCACTTACAACCCTTTGCGTCCCCTTGCTTTCTTCCCTTCTTACGACGCCCACCTTAAACCCAGCCGCTGCATCATCGACTACAAGACTTGTAGCCCTCCAGTAGAAGCACCTACACACTCTCTCTGATGCTGATGATTCCTAGTCCCAGTCACACCTTGGCCCATAGTAGTTGTTACCCCTTTGCACTCACTCAATTCGTTGGCCTGCATCTTCCGTCTTCCAACCAGTTACAACCCACTCTCTTTCCTGCTTCTTCATAAAACAGAGAGATAATTCCTCTCTTATATTTTTATCTGTAGAAAGTCAAAATATTAAATTAAAAAATAATAAATGTGAACGATCAAATAATGGATGGGAAATGAACATGTATTTCTCTCTCTATCTCTCTCTCTCTCTCTTACATCATCAGGGAATATTGAAGACCCCGTGTTCCATTGATCTTAGATTTGGCTAGGAATGAAGACGATCTTTGCATTCCATTGATCATATAGATCCAACCATAGTTTTTAGCTCCCTTAGTTGATCTTAGATTTTTAGTTAGGGGATGAGAAGGGCGATGCATGAAGAATGTTTGACAGAGGCCGGAAGGCTACTGTTGAACAATAGTTGCCATAATGGCCTTGCGAGCTTGATGCCATTGACACATTCATGGTCCTTCCTGTGTATGGCTTTTGTGGCTCAAAATCACTAGCAAAAAGGCTTTAACTCCCTCTAGATTTTCAAGCCTATTACAAAATGCAAAGATTAAAAAAAAATCATGATTGATGTATGTTATTAAGTTAAAAACTATATCTTTATTAAGAGCTGCAAGAAAATCATTGATTTTTATTTTTTCCACAAAATAGAGAGAAAGAAAGCTGAAATGCCCCATATTTTTATTTGTCTTAAATATGATTATATTAATAAAATACGAACTAATAAAACATAAATGAAGAAATAATATGGCAACAATTGAACTTAAAAAATTACCAACAGTGGATGATAGAATCTTAGGAAATAATATTGTGCTATTGAAGTGAAAAGAAAACCAAGATAGCCGTCCAAGGTTGTGAAAACCGGACCAGACAACGAACCGGAAGAGGGAGAGGTTCACGGTTCGACCGGTCGAACCGAGGTCGAACCGGGGTCGAACCGGGGTCGAACCGGATGACATAATAAATAATAATATTATTAAAAATTAATAAAATAAAAATCATATAATATAAGTATATGAGTATTTAATAATATTTATAAAATTTTAAAATATATAATAAAATTTTAGACATATAAATATCATTTAAGAATAATACTTAATATAATATATAAATTTATAATATAAAAAATTTATGATCATTAATATAATATAAATAATTAAATATATGACCATTTAATAATATTTATTAATTTAAGTATATATATATATATAATACAAAATTATAAATATAAATATCATTTAAAAATAATATATTTATATATTTATAATATTAATATTTTATAATATAATTATTATAATATATATTATAGTAAATTTATAATACATATTATCCAAATTTGTAGCCTAACTAAGCAAAAAATTGAAGCCCAACTAGCCCAAATAAGCCCAAATTCACATTCTAAAGTATTCATGCAACTTTTTTAGTCCCACATCATTTGGGGAGTTTGAGGATGTTTCCTTGAACCCTATATAAAGTGAGAAGTACACTCTTTTTGCAAAACAAATTATGTGAGATATTTAAGATAACTTGCATGTATTATGGTGAAATTAATCATTATATTTAATAAAAATATTTTTAAAAAGTTTAAAAAAATTTAATAAGAAAATATATTTTTAAAATTTTAATTAAAACAAAAATAAAATATTTTTATAAATCGGCCGGTTCTTTCCAACCCGGACTGGTTCAACGGTTCACCGGTTGAATCGCCGGTTCAATCCGGTTTGATCCGGTTCGATGCGGAGCCGGTTCTGAAGCTTGATCGGACCGGCCACCAGACTGGTTCACGGTTGAACCGGTTGAACCGGCCGGTCCGGTCCGGTTTTCAAAACAGTGGATAGCACAAAGCAATCGAAAAAAACATCTTGTTTGGAATCCTTACTTTTCTAATCTGGTCACATCTAAAAATCTGAACAAAATTATTTGACTACTCAATTCCCATCAGAAATGTTATCCCAAGTACCAGAAATTATTCTATAACAATCCAGGCAATAGAAAATCCATATTTTTTTGTGTGGATAGTGTGACTTTATTGTTCATTGGTGCCACGTGAAAGTAGCAGCCTTTCCATGCCTCCTAAGTGAATCCAACTGATTATTAAATACTTGTGGGAATTCTATATCATATTATTGTTTGCTTTATGTTCCTTTCAGTACTAAAACTTTGCATTAAAAAGCTTGTAATTGTTATGTTTTTCATTTGCTAATCCAACTTATTGCTATTCATTTGCATCTTTGTTCCCTCTCCTTTGAGATTAGTAAAATCTAATATTTTGAGTAGAGATTCTGTGAAGTTTTTGCCAGGGCTGTAAGTTACTATTGATATGCATCCTTTTCTTCTTAGTGAATGGTAAGTTTTTAAAATTGAATTTTTAATCGTATCTGGCAGGCAGGATATGTTGGTGAAGATGTTGAGTCAATATTACATAAATTGCTAATGGTATGTGCCAAATTTCCTTAATGCGTATACTAAACATATTCTCTAATAGTATTACTGTCTTGCTCTATTGCTTAAATTTGATGAGGACTTTGTTGGCTCTTAAACCTTTTTTATGATCATGTTATTTGCATCATTTTTGTGAAGCATTACTCCTTATTTGTATATTACTGCATATAGCTTTTTTTCAGTGTAATTTTCAACTTTGAAAAGAAGCATCATATGATGAAACTATGATATCTTTTTGCAAACCAATAATACTGCAGCTAATGATAATGATATCCAGTTTAAATTAGTGTATAACTGTTGACGCAAATTTTCGTATCGACCCGACCCCAATCGAGCCCGATTAGGCTCGATCGATTCGATCGAATGTCGTCGAGGCAAAATCGACCTAAATTAAGCCTCAATTTGATTAAATTAAATTAAAATCAAATCAAATCAAACCCCGTCGAGCGTCGTCGAGCCCAATTCGACGCAATTCAGCGCCGATTTGAGTTTAATTTCACAGAATTAACTTGATCGGACCCAAACCAACTCAAATCGGTTCGGGTCGAGTCTAATCCGGACTCAATTTCAGCCTTGATTTGTTAATTTGGGCTGAATTTGGTTCTCAAACCAAAATATGAAATCTAGGGTTGAGATTTTGTTTGAAATCTCACCCAATCTCACATCAAATCCATCATAGAATCCACTCGAGTGGATTTTCCCTCGTTTCCCGCGATGAGGGCTCTAATTGGTCCTTTGGGGCGGCAGGCCTGCTGTTGGCAGTCGTTCTTAAGAGAACGAAAGAAGAGAAAGGGAGCCTCATTCGGCTCCCTCTTTTGGTTCGTTTTCCCCATCCCGAGAGAGAACATAGAGAGTGGGAGAAAGGAGGGGAGACGGCGGTCCGTCTGTCCCAGGCGAAGCGAGGCAGGGAGAGAGAGGGAGGAGTCGAGCTTCCCCTCCTGCACGCCGTCCGTCCCAGGTAGATCAGAAAGAAGAGCCGTTCGGCTCTTGCACGCGTCCAAGCCAGGAGGAAGAGGCCGACTAGTAGTCCCTTGCGTGTGACCTATCCAAGAGCTGCTGTTTTCTTTTTCTTTGGGCTGAAAATGAGTTCTCTCTCGCTGCCATTGCTCTCCCCCTTCAATTGGAGAGAAGAAATCTCGTCTTGCTGCTGTTGGTGAGCTTCTCTTCCAAAGTCTAGGGCAAATACATGCTGAAATCAGCCCTTGCTGCAGCCAAGAGAGGGTAGGAAGCCTCTACTTCCTTCCAAACCATCTCCGGCAACCTCAAAACAGTGCAAACTGCTGTTTGGGGCATTCTTGGACAGCCAATTCACTCTCCGGAGCACTTTGGACAACAAATTCCTCCTCCGGAACAGCTTGGACAGCAGTGGCGACGTTGGGAAAAGTTTGGACAGCAACTACGCAGCCTTCGAAGGCTTCCAAACAGTAAAAACTGCTGTTTGGAGTGTTTGGACAGCAAATGACGACCTCCGGAAGCTCCTAAACAGTGAAATTCTCTGTTTGGAACGTTTGGACAGCGGTGGCGACGTCCGGAAAGGCTTGGACAGTGGTCTTCTTCCTTGGGAATGTCTTGGATAGCAGCTTGGTGCCTTCAAAGGAGCTTGGAGTACTTGGAGCTTGGATTGGAGCACTCAGACAATCCGGGTGAGGTAAAACCCTAAAACTTAGTGAAACCTAAGGTCCCCCAAGGCCATGGTTGTGTGTTTGACGTTTCCATGCCATAGGTCCCTTAGAAACTTCATTTGTTTGCTTCCCCAAAACCTATGTGTGCTGTCCTCTTCGCAAAACAAACGGAAATCTTCGCAAAACAGCGGAAATCTGGTGATTTCCGTTTGTTTGCTCTCTTGTGAGAGCCAAAGAGGCATGACGATGTGCGTAGGGTCGTTGGATTGGTATCCAACGCCCTCCAAATGCATGAAATAGCATCATGTTGTCTTCCAACGCCTTCACCTACAACTAAACCATAGGAAAGGTGATTGCATTTGATTCAAAATCAAATGTCGAGGTGTAAAATTCTTCTCTTAATGTGGCATAGTTGTTTATCCTTTAGATTTGTATGTCATGACTAAATTAATGCATGCATGTAGAAGGTTTGTATTGCTATGCTACTTATGATTTTCCCCAAATTTATTGTATGTTCAAATGTGCATTTCAATTATTTTATGAAGTGGCGGGGTCTTTCATGAATATTTATGGTTTGTGTTTTAAATCCCATAGCGAATTGATTAATTGAAATCATCTTTGAAATCTCTCCGAATTTGGAGGGTCAAATCAAGAAAATTTTCAAATCAAATGTACTCATTTCTAGGTTTTCTTCAGATCATAGCAAAGTGATCCTTAGGACCTATTTATGAGCATTCGAGTGGTGATTTACTTGCATGCCTCTAGGTTTCCTTAGATAACGCCAAAAGTTGTCTTCCAAACCCCTTAGGAAATCAATCTTCTCTTTCCATGAATCCAAAACATCCATGGAGGAATGAGGAATCTTCTTTCGTGCATAATGCTTGGAGCATTCTCAAAGCTCCAAGTTTTAGATTGCATGAATCATTTGCAACTTGGAACTAACTTCCAAGTTCTTTCATCTCTTTGGTTGGAACATAAACAAACAAATATCCCCTTCATGTGTGATATGTTGGAGCACCCTCAAAGCTCTAAATTATCCTATCACATGAATCTTCAGGACTTTAGGGCCAAATCCTAAGTCCAATCCTCTATTTGTTAAGATATGAAATTAACAAATGAACAATCTTCTTTCATGCATAATGCTTGGAGCATTCTCAAAGCTCCAAGTGTTAGAGTGCGTGAATCATTTGAAACTTGAAACTAACTCCCAAGTTATTTCGTCTCTTGTTATTGGAACATAAAACCAACCAAAACTTCCCTCATGTGTGGTATTTGGAGCCCCTCCAAGGCTCTAAATGCTCTTCCTACATATGAATCATTATAGCTTGGAACTAAATTCTAAGCTATCCATCCTTTTGTTGGAACATAAAACCAACAAACCATCTTCTTCCTTCAACCCCAAAGTTGTAGGAAGTTTGTCAAATCATTTATTCATTGGAACACAAACCAATGAGTAATCCTCTAGACATAGGATTCAAATCC
The DNA here is from genome assembly GCA_016618105.1 of Dendrobium huoshanense. Lineage (NCBI taxonomy): Eukaryota > Viridiplantae > Streptophyta > Magnoliopsida > Asparagales > Orchidaceae > Dendrobium > Dendrobium huoshanense. Next base: position 49,381,415 of record CM028353.1, on the reverse strand, counting down.
TAGTCTTCCTCATTTGCTTAGCCCAAAATTGAGCAAATGCTCATCTTCCTTTGAGTACCAAGTGCTCAAAGAAACTTCACCATTTACTTAGCTTAAATCAAGTAAGTGGTCCTCCCTTCTTGAACATCAAAATGTTCAAGGAATAATCACCAACTTGCAATTCATAAGTTGCATTTCATTCATCTTTTCCTACAACTCAAAAGTTATAGGAAACTATCTCATTCTCCAAAGACTCCAAATTTTGAGAATGTACATGCCCCTTTGAACACCAAATGTTCAAAGAATGTTCATGAGGTTATAACTTCTAAGTTGCATGCCTTCTCCTACATCCCTACAATCCAAATTAGAGGAATGAATTCTCCTCTTTGGACACCAAGCGTTCAAAGAAACTCCTCAAAATTGCAATATCTAGGTTGTATTTTTGAGCACCTCTTTTCCTACAAGCGTAAAATGTAGAAAACCTTTTAAATTCCTTTCCATTTGCCTAGTTCCAAATTAGGCAAATGAATTTGTCTCTTTGAATATCAAATGTTCAAGGAATATTCATGAAATTGCAACCCATAAGTTGTATGTTTCTTCTCTCGCTCCTACAACCCAAAAGTTGTAGGAAATCCCACCATCCTTCTAAACTCGAACTAGGAGAATGTATTCCCCTCTTTGGACAACAAATGTCCAAAGAACTTTCATTGATTTATAATATCTAAATTACATCTCTGCATTCTTCCCTACAAGTCAAAATTGTAGAGAAATTCTCTTCCTACAACCCAAAAAGTTGTATGAAAATTTCATCCACTCAACCCATGTTGAGTGAATTAAACCTATGATGAGTCACCTATTTGTTGAATCAAAATCATCAAATAGTTTAATCTAAATCATTTATTTGTTGAACCAAACTCAACAAATAATTCCATGTTAAGCGAAGGAGTCAAAATCCTAGCTTTCTTTCATTCTCCTAACCCAAACTAGGCGAATGAGTTCCTCTCTTTGGGACACCCGAAAGTCCAAGAGATCCTCGATGTGTAGCACAAATCTACACATCATTCTTTTATGCTTGCTTAATATAAATCTAGTAAACTAAATACTCATCATTGAACATAAAAGTTCAATGATAATCCCTATTGATTTGTAACTCCAAAGTTACAAATCTCCCTCATCTATTGAGCCAAAATTAATAGGTGATCCATTTTTTCTCCTTCAACTCAAAAGTTGTAGGAGATTTTCTCTTTCTTTAGCTTCAATAGTTAGAGGGAGTTCTCCAATATTTTACCTAAAAGCTAAATGTTGTATTCATACTTTCTCTTCTTAGCTCCAAAAGCTAAGGAGAATGCTTCAACATGTAGCCCAAAAGCTATATGTTGGACACCTTTCTTAGAACCAAAATCTAAGCAATCATCTTCACTTAACCAAATTGAGTAATTTTTTTTATGACTTTTAAAATGCTAAACACATAGATGTGATTGATGATTTGGTGTGATTGCCCTTGGATTGTCTGTGAGTGGGCACTTGCCCTTAAGTGGATAATGTAGAAATATATATGTTCTTCTTATAGGTGGCCATATCTAAAAAGGGGCGCTTGTAAATAATAAATTGCTTGCATGATAGGTGCTTCTTAAAACCCCTCAAAAGATATGACCAATAGGGTAGAAGCAGATGCTTAGCACTCTAAGTGCTAGGCAAAATTTGGATGCGATTATCATATAAACTGCTTCTAACTCTATTTTGCAAGTTTGAGTCTTTTATATTTTTTAAATGTATTTGATAAAAGTAGGATGTAAAACTTGTGGGGGTCTGGATCAAAAAAAGATGAACCAAACGGATGTACCTATGGAAGGTGAGGCCTGCGGTTTACTTGGAAGATAGAGCTTCAAGACCCCACCAGTAGAGTCAGTAATAATTTGACTGAGTTGTATAATAGCAGGAAACTCATCTGCCAAACCAGTTTGTAATAAATTGGACTCTATTTTCATTCATTATATTTTATTTATAAATAAAAGCATGTTTGATTGTTTACCTGATTACGCAATAGAAAATCATACTTTTTCTTAAGTTTCTTTCCTTGCTTTTGCTTGGGTGTGGCTTGGACTGTTTGATACAGTAGGCTCTTAGAACAAAATAAGATTTTTACCTATTAAAATGTAATCAATCTAAAAATTGATTTAGGCTCAACTATTTTCTAACAAATAAGAAAATCTTGCATGGCTCCCTTCAAGGGGCCAAATTTTTAAAACTTAAAACAAACATGCATACCCCAAATATGTTGCATATTGAAAGCCTTCACTTAAGAACTAGATAACAAATTTTTTTTTTAGTCAACATTATGCATACCCATCATAATTAGACATTTTGACCTCAAAGCCTAGCTATAAGCCCTACCTTCATAAATGAAATAGCCCTCCACTCTACATTTGCATTGAGACCAAAATACATGGTTTTAAAGTCGACTAGGTGGGTTTAGTTGGTAGTCCCTTCCAGGCGGGACAGTAAATCCAGAGGTCGTGCAGATTATGCCTCATGTGGGGTGTAATTTGTAAGTCTTTGTGCATTCGTTAGACTTAGGTTCGTGGTACTACCTATCGGTAGTCCTCACCTTAGTTTTAGGATCCGAGGTAATAGTTGATTTCAAATCGTTATATAAGCCCTCACCTCTCGGGCAATTCCTTCAATAAGTATTGTTGGAATATAATCCCAACTTTCTAATAAAAAAAAATCAACTTAAACCAAAATTAGATTTCTAAAATGTAAAGCCCAACATAGGATAGTTTGAGCCCTCTGAGTTTCCCTCAAAATCAAGTGTTCCTACTTCACCTCTTTTGGCTCTCATTCCAAAATCTAATTCCTAGTTGATCACCAATTCTTTGAAATTCCTAAAGGCCAAAACCCTTTAAACAAGACTTTCACGGATTTTAAAACAAAAATCAAACTTTAGCCAATGTCTAAAATGACTTCCAAGAAAGAAAATCATTAGTTTAATCAAAAGTCTTCTCATCCCAAAGCTTGGGATGTAATTAACCATAGGGGTTGCCCCTATGAGACGTCTGTACCCCAGAAATAAAATAAACCTTATTCGACCAAAATATCGAATGGGGGAATCTCTGTTTCAAATTGTAAATTTTATTATTGAGTCCATAAGGAAATGATATTTTTACCCTTCGGGATAATATATCATAATTCTTATGCCGTACTCAATTATAAAATATGCAATCCGTTTGAGGATACAAAAATTCTCCAACAATAACGGAGATGCCTTTCCATAGGTTATGATTAATATTGCCATGGTAATTGTTGGAGAATTTTTGTATCCTCAAACGGATTGCATACTTTATCATCGAGTACGGCATAACTGCATAAGAACTTGATATATCACCCCGAAGGGTAAAAATATCATTTTCCTTATGGACTCAATCATAAAATTTACAATTTTAACAGAGATTCCCCCACTCAATATTTGGTTGAGTGGGGTTTATTTATTTCTGGGGTACAGACATCCCATAGGGGCTTGGTTAATTACATCCCAAGTTTGATTTGGGAAAACTTTTGATTAAACTAGTGGTTTTGCTTCATTTGAAAGTCATTTTAGACATTGGCTAAAGTTTGTTCTTTATTTTAAAATCCATGAAAGTCTTAGCAAAAGGATTTGGCCTTTAGGAATTTCAAAAAAGAGGTGGATTAACTTAGATTGGATTTTGGGAATGAAAGCCAAAGGAGGTGAAGTAGGGGCACTTGATTCTGAGATGAAACTCAGAGGTGCCCAAACTATCCAATGTTGGACTTTACATTTTAACAACCTAATTTTGGTTTAAGTTGATATTTTTATTAGAATGTTGGGGCTTACATTCCAACAACGCTTGTTGGAGGAATTGCCCGAAGGATGAGGGCTTATAGGGTGATTTGGAATCAACCTATGCCTCGGACCCTAAGACTAAGGTGAGGACTACCGATAGGTAGTGCCTCGAACCTAAATCTAACGAGTGCAAAGGGGCTTATAAACTACACCTCACAAGAGGCATAGCCTGCCCGACCTCTGGATTTATTGTCCTGCCTGGAAGGGACTACCAGCTAACACTCCTAATCTCTTTTAAAACCATGCTATCCGGTCTCAATGCAAATGTAGAGTGGTAGGATTATTTTTATTTAGAATGTAGGTCTTACAACTTGGCTTTGAGGCCAAGATGCCTAAGTGTGTGTGTATGCATATGCTGACTCATAAAGAAAAATACTTTTGTTATCTAATCCTTATATGGAGGCATTCTATATGCAACATGCTTGGGCTATGCATGATTATTTTAAGATTTTGGAAAACTTGACCCTTTAAAAGAGAGCCATGCAATTTTTCTTACTTGAAAGACATGGAGCCTAATTTGATTTTATTTTTAGATTGCTTACATGTTAAGAGGGTAGAAAACTTAATTTATCCTAAGAGCCTAACGTGATCAGGTCCAGGCCACACACAAAAACAAGAAAAAAAATCTAGGAAAGACATGCTTTTCTAATGCGCACCCAGTAAACACTTCAACACATGCTTTTATTTATAAATAAAATGCAGGAAATGTAGATAAAGTCTAATTTATTACAATCAGATTTGGCAGCTGAGTTGCCTGCCATTATACAACCCAGTTAAATTAATTACAGACTCTACTTGTGGGGATCTTCAAACTTTATCTCCAAAAATGTACTTTCTCCCTTGATCTTCCTTGCTTTCTGATCCAAACCCCACAAGTTTTACACCCTATATCTAATCAAATACATGATGTAAAAAGAAAAAGACTCAAATCTGTAAAATAGAGTCAGGCGGTAGTTTATGTAACAGAAATATGATCATCTCAAAATTGGCCTAATACTTAGAGTGCTAAGTGCTAGGCCCCCTGCTTCTACCCTATTGGCCACATCTTGGGGGAGTTTTAAGCAGTACCTGTCATGCAAGCAGTTTATTATTATTTATGAGCGCCCTCCCTTTTAGATATGGCCACCTGCACAGAAAAGCATTTATATCTTTCTACACTAACCACTCAAGGGCAAGTGCCCACAACACAGACAATCTAAAAGTCAATCATTCCACAACATCAATCATATGCGCATACAAAGAAAAATCCTAATCCTAGCATGCCTAAGGGGTTGTGCATCTAAGTGTGTGAGGCTTGTGTGGTATGTCACACTAAAAGTCCTTCTAGAGTTGGGTCTAAGGAAGGAGTGTCCAACATGTGGCTTTTGGGCCACTTGTTGAGGGAAATTCTCCTTAACTTTTGAAGTTAAGAAGAAGAGGTAGGAATCTGACATTTAGCTTTTGAGCTAAATGTTGGAGAGTTCCCTTTTGCTTTCAGAGCCAAAGAGAGGAGAAATCTCCTATAACTTTGGAGTTGAAAGAGAATTGAGAGAAAATGCAACTTTTGGGTTGCAAATTCATGAAGGTCCTTAGACACTTTGATGTCCAAAGAGAGAATTACCCCCTTCCAACTTGAGTTTGGAAGGGCAAAGAGAAATAGGACTTGAATCCTAAGCTTGGGGTGAAGTTACTTGTTGTTTTTGGTTCAACAAGTAAGATAATTTGGGGCAAAATTAGATCACTCAATATAGATTGAGTGAAAGTGGGCTTCATACAATTTTTGAGTTGTAGGAAAAGTAAAATAACCTATGGCTTTGAGCTAAGGTAAGGAATTCCTTAAGATTTTTGGAGTCTATAGGAGTGAAAGAGGATTTGTAACTTTAAGGTTACAAATCAAGAAGGTGGTTCCTTGAATTTTTATATTCAAGGAGGTGGAGTTTCATTTCCTTAATTTGGGTTAAGAGAAATGAAGAAAATTTTGGTGGTTTCATACAATCTAGATTTGTAGGAAAAGAAGTAGTCCAATGTGCAATCTAGAGATTGCAAATTGGAGAAATTCCTTTGGACATGTGGTGTCCAAAGAAAAGAAAGGTTTCATCCCTCCAATTTTGGGTTGGAGGAGAAAAGGAGATGGGATACAACTTGGAAGTTACAACTCCAAGAGGATTCTTTGAACATTTGGTATCCAAAGAGGAAGCGTACATTCTCAAAATTTGGATTGAGAGAGTGAGATAGTTTCCTACAATTTTTGGGTTGTAGGAAGGAGAGGGTGCAAGGTTTATTTACAACTTATAGGAAAAGGAAATATGAAATGCAACTTGTAGGTTGCAAGTTAGAGAAATCCCTTTTGAATATTTGGTGTTCAAAAGAAAAAAATGACCCATTCGCTTAATTTTAGACCAAGTGAATAGTGGAGGTTTTCTACACTTTTTGTTTGGTAGAAGAAGGGAATGTGCAACTTAGAGGTTGTAACTCATGAATATCCTTGAACATTTGACGTTCAAAGGGGAATGATCGTTCTCCTAAATTTGGGCTTAGGAGAAAATGAGAAGATTTTCTACAATTCTTAAGTTGTAGAAGAGAAAAGCAACAAGCATATTTTGTATTGCATGTTGAAGGGATTTCTTGGACATTGAGTGTCCAAGGAGGAGTATTCATTTTCTTAATTAGTGACTAAGCAAATGATGAAAACTAAGATTTGAATCTTAAATCTAAGGGATTACTCATTGGTTTGTGATCCAATAAGCAAATGATTTGATAAGCTTCCTACAACTTTGGGGTTGAAGGAAGAAAACGTAACTTAGAGAATTACAAAATTTCGTAGAAGACCTTTGAATATTTGTTATTCAAAGAGGGGTGATCATTCACTTAAACGTGGGTTAAGTGAATGGAGAGGAAAATTGTTTGTTGATCTTGTTTCAACAAACGAGAGGTGAATAACTTAGAGTTTGTTTCTAAGATTTGACCACCATGTAATGATGTTTGATTGGAGCCTTTGGAGATTCCAAATTATCATACATGAGGGAGAGGAGTATTCATTTGTCAATTTTATGATTTAACAAACGAAGAGAAAAAGAAGATTGGTTGGTTCTATGTTCCAACACAAGTGTTGACGAATATTTTCGCACCGACTCGACCCCGATCGAGCCCGCCTAGGCTCGATCGCGCTCGATCGGCTCGATCGATCGACGTCGAGACAAAAATCGACTCAAATTAAACTCCAATTTAATTAAATTAAATCAATTTAATTAAATTAAAATTAAATCAAATCAATTCAAACGCCGTCGAGCCCAATTCGACGCAGTTCGACACATTTCGGCGTCGATCCGAGTTCAATTTCGCAAAATTGACTCAATCGAACAAAATCGGACCCAAATCGACTCAAATCGATTTGGGTCGAGCCCAATTCGGAGCTGATTTCAGCCCCAATTGGCTGATTTGGGCTCAATCAACTCCCCAAATCAGAATTTTGAACCTAGGGCTGAGATTTTCTCTCAAATGTCACCCAAAATTTGGGTTCAATGTACTCAAATACATTCCCCTCGTTTCAAGCAACGAGACAGCCTCATAGGCTCATTTGGGCGGCTCCCTTGGGCTGTCCGTCCGAAGCCACAGCAGAACAAGAGCGGGAGATGGAGTGGGAAGCAGATTCGGCTCCCCTGTGGTGTTTCTTTCGTGTCCGTCCCGACCCCAGAGCGAGAGAACGAGAAAGGGAGGCGGGAGTCGCTCCCCTTGCGTGCGTCCGACCCCATCCAGGTCAGTTCCGGTGCTCTTCTCCGCTTGCGTTCGTCCTTCCGTCCCGAGAAGAGGAAGCAGAGCCGACTGGCTCTGCGTGTTCGTCCAGCCCGAGCGCAAGGAGGAGGCCGCCCGATTCTCCAAGCCTTCGACCCCCTCTGATTTCTTGAAGGAAGGAATTTGGACTTGCTTTTTCCTACCTCTCAAGCAAAGGAAGAGGAGTAAGAAGACAGTGAAGGCTTGTGGAGGCTTCTCAATCACCATAGAAGTCTACTCTTCCTTCGCTATCATCTCCGACGACTTCGAGGTGATAAAAAACAGCAAGTAGGAAGCTGTTGGAGACTTCCAAACAACAAAGGAAGGTTTCTAGCTCTTCCTCCTTCAATTCCGGCGACCTCGAGATGAGTTGGGAGCTGTTTGAAACCTCCAAACAGCAAAAGGAGGCTCCTAAACCTCCCAAACAGCAGTTTGGAACCTTCAAATCGTTGTGGACAGCGGTGGTGACGTCCGGAACGGCTTGGACAGCGGATTGGAGCTTGGAGCGGAGCTTGGACAGCAATCGGAGCTTGGAGCGGAGCTTGGACAGCAGCTTGGACATTGGTTTGGAGCGCTTGGACAAACCGGGTGTGGTAAAATCCTTAAAACTTAGGCAAAACCTTAAGGCTCCAAAGCCAATGGCATGCGATTGACGCTCCAAAGCCTTAGGTCCTTAGAAGCTTTAATTTTCGTTCCCCTAAAATCCTATATCCGCTATTCACTAGTTTCAATCGTGAAAATCAAGTGAATTTACATGATTCGCTCTCATGTGAGAGCTAAAAAGATAGTGGCGTGGCGATGGGGCGTTGGACTTGTGTTCAACGTCCCTATTTTTGCATGAAAATAATATCCATGTCATACTTAGTACTCCTGCCTTTGACCAAATCTTAGGTTTAGTAGCTCGCCCAATGTTTAACGAGATGTAGAAGTGCGAGGTCTCTTGTCTAAGTGTGGCACGCGTTAACATACCCTAAAACTTGTATGTTTCAACTAGATTAACACATGCATGTGTTAGTTTCACACCGCCATGACATCCACTATCTCCTCTAAATTTGTTAGACGTTCAAGTATGTGTTTCAATCATTTTTTTTTATGAGGTTAGGGTTTGTTCATGAGCACTTTTAACTCATGCTACAAACTTTACAATTAATGAATTGATTGGAAAATATTATTGAACTCCAAATTTAGGAAGGCAAAGCGAAAAAGAAAAAGTTTTTTTTTTTTACATGCTCTCATTTCTTAAACGCTAAACTAAGCTTGCATGAGTTATTGCATATTTGAATATTCACTATATGTCTATGGCTACGATCCTTGTACCTACAATTTGCAAAACCCTGAATATGTCCACCAAACTTGTGGATGCTTGTAAAGCAAAGATGGGGTGGTCTATGTCTTCAAGGAGCTTATAGATTGCACCCCATCATATATTGGAAGTTTGTTGGACATGTTTAGCATAGTTTGTAAGTTGATGGGTTAAGGGTTTTAACACAAAACTTAGGCACTAGGTGAAGCTTTCGAAAAGACAATCGAAAGCCTTCACCCTTAGGCTCCCCTTAGACTCTAGAAAACTATTTCTTAGAGTCTATCCATAGGATTTCTAATGACATTCCATCCTGTGCCTCTAGGTCCCTTAGATGACACCATATATTGTCTTTCTAGGAGAGTCGTAGGAGCATGTCCACCCTAACGACCTCTCAAATCATGTCAAAAATTGATTTGGAGATCGTTTCATGAATCGGGAATTCTCCAATCAAGTTTTCCCTTCCCATGCATAATGGTTTGGAGCACCTCAAGGCTCCAAACACTCCGACGCATAAAACCTTTTGACTTAAGACCAAAATCCTAGGTTTGTGACACTTTGTTTATTAATACAAGATCAATAAGCATTTGTCCATTACCCTTCATCTTGGATATCTTGGAGCCCTCTCAAGGCCTCAAAATAATCCATCGATTTTAACCATCATGACTTTAGGAACAAGTCCTAAGTCATCTCCCTTTTGTTGAGACAAAAATCAACAAATGCATGCATTTCCGTAAGTGATATTTTGGAGCTTCTTTAAGCTCCAAATGTCCATCGTGTATATCACTTGAATTTGAGACCAAACTCTCAAGTTCTCTTAGTTTGTTGAACCATCTAATCAACAAACACTTTACTCATGTGTTGTATTTAGTGATTGTCTAATACTCCAAGTGCTCCTCCTGCACATGAATCATTGTAGTTTGGAGTCAAACTCTAGGCTATCAACCCTTGTGTTGGAACATAAAACCAACCCATCTTTTCCTTCACTTCGTTTGTTAAGACATACAATTGACAAATGAATGTTTCACTCTCCCATGTATGATAATTTGAAGTCTCCAAAGGCTTCGATCAATTATCATTACATGATAGTCAAACTTTAGAAACAAATTCTAAGTAATCCTCCACTTGAATGTTGAAATAAAATCAACAATCCTTCTCTCTCATACATGATTATTTGAGACATCTCAAGTCTCCAAATGTATCATTGTATGAATCATCTAGGCTTAGGACCAAATCCTAAAGTGTTTCTTCATTTGTTGAATCATAAATTAACAAATGAGTATCTATCCCTATTCACTTGACTCCAACAAAGTGAATGACCTTCTCCTTGAGTATCAAGTACTCAAAGAGCATTCATGAGATTTTGTAACTTCAAAGTCACATCTCTCTCCTTTAACCCCAAAGTTACAAGGAGCCTAGCAAATCACTCATGCATTGGAGCGCGAAACCAACAAACCATTTTCTTCCTTCAACCTCAAAGTTGTAGGAAGCTTCTCATATAGTTTATTTGTTGGAACATAAACAAGTGAATAATCCTTTGGACATAGGACTCAAATCCCAGTCTTCATCATTTGCTTAGTCACTAAATAAGCAAATGAAGGCTCCTCCTTGGACACCCAATGTCCAAGGAATCCCTTCAACATGCAAATCCAAAATTTGCGTGTTGTCTCTCTCTTCTACAACTTAATGTAGAAAATCCTCTCATTCTCCTAAGCCCAAATCTAGAAGAATGGTCATTCCCCTTTGAACACCAAATGTTCAAGGGCACCTATGAATGTGGAACCTCCAAGTTACACATTATTTCCTCCCTCTACCAAACAAAAAAAGTGTAGAAAATCAACCCATTCACTTTGCCTAAATTAAGTGAATGTGTGTCCTTTTCTTTGAACACCAAGTGCTCAAGGAAATTCCTCTAACTTGCAACTTCCAAGTTGCACATGATTTCCCCTTTTCTACAACCCAAAAGTTGTAGGAAGGCCATCTTTCTCCTTCAACCTCAAAGTTGTAGGAAGCTTCTCAAGTAATCTATTTGTTGGAGCACAAACCAACGAATAATCCTTTGAATATAGGATTCAAATCCTAATCTTCCTCATTTGCTTAGTCACTAATTAAGCAAATGAAAGCTCCTCCTTGGACACCCAATGTCCAAGAAATCCCCTCAACATGCAAATCCAAAATTTGCTTGTTGTTTCTCTTTTCTACAACCCAAAAAGTTGTAGGAAAACCCTCACATTCTCCTAAAATTTAAAACTAGGAGAATGTGCACGTCTTTTTGAACATCAATTGTTCAAAGGACGTTCTTGGACTTGCAACCCATAAGTTGCATTTCCTTCCCTCTTTCCTACAATTTAAAATTGTAGGAAAGTATTCAAATCTGTCTTCATGCTCTCAAACCCAAGTTGGGAGGACGAATCCCCCTTTGAACACCAAGGGTTCAAGGTTATTCATGAGTTGCAACCTCTAAGTTGCACATTCCCTTCTTCTACCAAACAAAAGTGTAGAAAACCTCCACTATTCACTTGGTCTAAATTAAGCGAATGTGTCATACTCTTTTGAACACCAAATGTTCAAAAGGGATTTCTTTAATTCGCAATCTACAAGTTGCACCTCATATTTCATTTTCCTACAAGTTGTAGGGAAACCTCGCATCCTCTCCTTCCTACAATCCAAAAAATTGTAGGAAACTATTTCATTCTCTCAATCCAAATTTTGAGAATGCACCCTTCTTCTTTGGATACAAAATGTTCAAAGAATCCTCTTGGGGTTGTAACTTCCAAGTCACATCCCAACCCCTTTTCTCCTCCAACCCAAAATTGGAGGGATGAAACCTTTCTTTTCTTTGGACACCACATGTCCAAAGGAATTCCTCCAATTTACAATCTCTAGATTGCACATTGAACTATTTCTTTTCCTACAAATCTAGATTGTAGGAAACCACCAAAATCCTCTTCATTTCTCTTAACCCAAATTAAGAAAATGAAACTCCTCCTTGAATACAAAAACTCAAGGAAGCACCTTCTTGATTTGTAACCCTAAGGTTGCAAATCCTCTTCCACTCCTGTAGACTCTAAAAGTCTTAAGGAATTTCTTTCCTTATCTCAAAGCCATAGGTTCTTTCACTTTGTCTACAACTCAAAAGTTGTATGAAGCCTACTTTCACTCAACCTATATTGAGTGATCCAATTTTGTCCCAAATTATCTTACTTGTTGAATCAAAAACAACAAGTAACTTCATCCCAAGCTTAGGATTCAAGTCCTACTTCTCTTTTTCCTTCCAAACTCAAGTTGGAAGGGGGCAATTCTCTCTTTGGACATCAAAATGTCCGAAGACCTTCATGAATTTGCAACCCAAAAGTTGCATTTTCTCCAATTCTCCTCCAACTCTAAAGTTGTAGGAGATGTCTCCTCTCTTTGGCTCCAAAAGCTAAAAGAGAACTCTCCAACATTTAGCTCAAAAGCTAAATGTCGGATTCCTACCTCTTATTCTTAGCTCCAAAAGTTAAGGAGAATTTTCCTCAACAAGTGGCTCAAAAGCCACATGTTGGACACTCCTTTCTTAGACCCAAACTCTAGAAGGACCCTTAGTGTGACATACCACACAGACCTCACACACTTAGGTGCATAGCCCCTTAGGCATGCTAGGATTAGGATTTTTCTTTGTGTGCGCATGTGATTGATGTTGTGGATTGATTGCCCTTGGATTGTCTGCGTGTGGGCACTTGCCCTTAAGTGGTTAGTATAGAGATATAAATGCTTTTCTGTGCAGGTGGCCATATCTAAAAGGGGGGCGCTCATAAATGATAATAAACTGCTTGCATGACAGGTACTGCTTAAAACCCTCCAAAGATGTGGCCAATAGGGTAGAAGCAGGGGCCTAGTGCTTAGCACTCTAAGTGCTAGGCCAATTTTGAGATGATCATATTCTTGCTATATAAACTGCCTCCTAACTCTGTTTTGCAGATTTGAGTCTTTTTTTTTTATCATGTATTTGGTAGAAATAGGATGTAAAACTTGTGGGGGTTTGGGAGCAAAGGAAGGGAGCAAAGAAGATGAAGCCCAAACTTTTGTAAAGCTTGAAGACCCCACAAGTAGAGTCTGTAAATGTTAACTGGGTTGTATAATGGCAGGCAACTCAGCTGCCAAATATGTTTGTAATAACTGGGACATTATTTACATTTCTGTCTTTATTTATATACAAAAGCATGTGTTGAAGTGTTTACTGGGTGTGCATTAGAAAAGGATGTTTTTTTTTAGCTTTCTTATCTTGTTTTTGTGGGCGTGGCTTGGACTTTTGATACGGTAGGCTCTTAGGACAAAACTAAGTTTTCTACCATTTAAAATGTAAGCAAACTAAAATGAAATTAGGCTTCATAATTTTCTAACAAAAAGAAACTTGCATGGCTTCCTTCAAGGAGCTAAGTTTTCTAGAAAAAATTAAAACAATCATGCATGGCCAAAAATATGTCGCATATAGAAAGCCCTCACTTAAGGATTAGATAACAAAAGTCTTTTTCTTTATGAGTCAGCATATGCATACCCACATAATTAGGCATCTTAGCCTCAAAGCTAAGTTATAAGCCCTAACTTCTAAATAAAAACAACCCTACCACTCTACATTTGCATTGAGACTAAACAACATGGTTTTAAAAGCGATTAGGAAGAGTTTAGCTGGTAGTCCCTTCCAGGCGGGACAATAAATCCAGAGGTCGGGCGGGTTATGCCTCTTGTGAGGTGTAGCTTGTAAGTCCCTCTTTGCACTCGTTAGATCTAGGTTCGAGGCACTACCTGTCGGTAGTCCTCACCTTAGTCTTAGGGTCCGAGGCATGGGTTGATTCCAAATCACCCTATAAGCCCTCATCTTTCGGGCAATTCCTCCAACAAGTGTTGTTGGGATATAAGCCCCAATCTTCTATTAAAATATCAACTTAAACCAAAATTAGGTTGCTAAATTGTAAAGCCCAACATAGGATAGTTTGGGCACTTCTGAGTTTCATCTCAGAATCAAGTGCCCCTACTTCACCTCCTTTTGCTTTCATTCCCAAAATCTAATCCTTAGTTGATCTCTTCAACTCTTCCTTGAAATTCCTAAGGGTCAAAACCTTTAAGCAAGACTTTCATGGATTTTAAAACAACAAATATCAAACTTTAGCCAACATTTGAATGACTTCAAAATAAAGCAAAACCACTAGTTTAATCAAAAGTTTTCCCAAATCAAACTTGGGATGTAATTAACCATAGGGGCTTGCTCCTATGGGATGTCTGTACCCCAGAAATAAATAAACCCCACTCAACCAAACATTGAGTGGGGGAATCTCTGTTAAATAATTATAAATTTTATTATTGAGCCCATAAGGAGATGATATTTTTACCCTCCAGGGTAATATATCGTATTCTTATGACGTGCCCGATTATAAAATATGCAATCCGTTTGAGGATACAAAAATTCTCCAACAGATTTTCTGGCGACTCCGTTGGGGAGGATGTCTCTTTTCATCTAAACTAGTGGTTTTCAATAAGTCATCCTAAATATTGGCTAAATGACATTTGCAAAATCAATGTTGTATTGTATACCTCTCCAATTTTCAAATGTTGGATTGAATGGTTCCAATACAAGCAAATGCAAATAAAAAAAAAATGAACTTTTAAAGATATAAGAAAGATGAGCTTTGATTTTTCAAGATTAATCATTTTCAAAATCTCAAAAATAAATTCAATTCCAAATTTCCCCACATCATAATTGTTGTGGTTGTAAGAAATTTACAACCAAACAATGTCAAGTGGTGTGAACTTCCAAAATCTTCCAATTTCCTTTATCATTTCATCAAAATTCGGGTCACAGTTGTGGGCGGTCAGTGATTCAAGTCAGTGGTCAGAAAACCCAGAAAAAGTGCAATGATCGATTGATGTCATGATAATTGGGTTCGAAAAAATACAACAGAGGGATTGATGTCAGAAATTTTGGTTTTCAGGATATCTGTTGGGATTCAGTTGCTTGGAAATTCAGTAGAACAGAAATGGAAGGCAGACTGATTTTTAAGTTTGGTGATCAGTTACAGGTATCCTTTGATCAGTCCAGCTTTGCTCCTGGGGATATGATCAAATTTGGGCAGGGTTTTGAGGATATGGAGGTTATTTTCCAAGGTCCTACACCCTCTGAAGCTAGGACTTTGGATAATCAACCTTCATCTGAAAAGAAGGTGTTGGAAATAAACATGCCCACTAGGGAGAGGTCACCTACTCAGGATAGTAGGAAGAGGGTGGCTGAGCTGTCTCCCAAAGCTTTAGCCTCTCGACCTTCTGTTTTTAATAGGTTGACCTTCCCTAAGGTTCTGAAATCAGATGAAAGGCAAACAGCTTTGACTCCAATGTTGCATAAGCAGAAGTTTGTTAAGAAGGAACCTGAGCCAGTTCAGTCTGTAGTAGTTGCTCCAAGTGTCCCTGGGTCTGAGGGTCCTTTCCAGTTCAGTCAGTTTGAGGAAGGGGGCAGTTCTACCTACCTCCTTACTAGATCCCAGAAAAAGAACAAATATAGGAGGTATAAGAAAAGAAAGGAAAGGGAAGAAAAAGCTGAGCGGGATTCTGAGATGATGGACCTCTCTCCATTAGCTGAGGGGAGTAGGTTCTATCCTCTTTCTTTGTCTAGGGGAGAGGAGGACGTTAAGAAGATAGTTACACCACCCCCTAGACCCCCACTTAGAGTTTCTGAAAGTACTCCTGATGAGATGACAAAGAAGTGGAAGAAGGGAATAAGAAGAATTTTTCAAAGGGTGGCTGATCGAATGCATACCACCAAAGAGGAAGTGATTAAGGCCATGAAAAATACAATCACTAGAGATTTTGCTAAGTTACTTCTGAAAGAGGATAGAGACCCTGAAGATAGCAAATTGATTGTAGAGCCAACCTAAAGAGATAGGCGCAAATTCTCTAGGCAGCCAGCAGTGTCAGCTTTGACAGATGGGTATAGTTCCGGGCCTCGTCAGGAAAGGGCAGCTAGTGAGCAGATTGTTTTGGTTGACTACTCAGCACCGCTACCTGAGGTTCGTGGCAGACCAAAGGTTGATCACCCTGATCGCCGAGTGGTCCCTCGAACTTCCCTTTCTAGTTCTGTTAGATCTGATGTACCTACTAGGTTTAGGAGGTCTCCAAAAGAAGACCAACCTCCTACTCCTTATGATGAGCCACATTCTGGGGGTCACATTCAGACTCCACCTTTAGATAAGGTAAATTTGGGACACCAAAAATCCCATACCTCCTCATCTGGGGTGAAGGAAAAATGGAGACCCAAGGTGGTGGCTCCATCAAAGGTACACTCTTCCTCTTCCACTCATGTTGATCCTAATGATAAAGGGAAAGCACCAATGGAGGTGAATAGTTATGAGGAATATCATCCTTCTCATGTCAACCCTTCAACAGGAAAAACCATTGAAGAAATGATGTATTACTTAAAAGAAAGCCTTAGAAAAATTGATGAGGATGAAAGGAGGGACAAGGAGGAAGAGGAAAATTATAAAAAGTTGATTGAAAATTTTAATCCTGATGAGGATGATCTTATGGATGAGGAGGATATCTATGTTCTCCACTATAGCAGAAGAGGATCCTCTCTTCCAGGAGACCCTCATACAGATGAGTTGTTAGAGGTGCCAGTAGAGGAGGAAGGGAGTGAAAATCCCCAGATCCGTGCCTTGCTACAACAGTTGAAAGAAAAGGATACTCAGCTTAGTGAGATGTCTAAAAGGTTAGATGAGATGGCCTCTGCCATGACTGCCCTTACTACTCAGCTTTTGGGTTCCCAAAAGGCTCCAAACACAATTGATAAGCCCTCTACTAGTGCAGAAAAGGCTAAGGAGGTAGTACAAGTTGATGAAGATATTGGGAGTCAGGAGAAGAATGAGCCTGGGTCAGTAAATCTCCAACCTTCAAAGGAAGATTTGAAGGATTTCATCAATCAGCAAATCAAGGAGTCTATAGCACACGGGAAAGGAGGTCACTCTGTTCAAAGAGGAAGACCTTATCCCGAGGAGTTTGACTTAGTACAATACCCCAAAGGTTATGTTTCCCCTTCCTTCAAGCTCTTCAATGGTATAGGAAACCCACGTCAACATTTAGCTCACTTCAGAGCTGGGTGTTGTAATGTGGGTGGCAGTGACGCTCTCCTCTTCAGACAGTTTGTGAGCAGTCTTTCAGGGGTGGCTTTTGACTGGTACGCTGAGTTACCAAATGGTTCAGTAAAGACCTTTTCAGAGTTGGAATCCTTGTTTGTAAAGAGGTTTGCGGGGGCCCAACATCACGTTACAGTGGGAGACCTTGTGGTGGAGAGGCAAAAGCCAAATGAGGGGTTGGTGGATTACATTCTTAGGTGGAGGAATCTTAGCCTAAAATGTGAACCACAACTCCAAGAACAGCATGCTATAGAAATTTTACTAAGAAATATTCATGGTCCGATAGCACTCATTCTTAAAGGGTTCACTATTAGGACTTTTGAAAAATTGATTAGTAAAGCTTCTGGCTTGCAATCTGAAGCATCTCAGTTGTCATTTCTTAAAGATAACAGCAATGGTGACCAAGCCAAGAAATTCAAACAGAAAGCAGTTGAAAAAAAGGGCAGTGTGTCAGCATTATCTTTTCAAAAGGGGAAGCAGATTCAGATCACTGAGCAACAGCAGCCTAGAAAGATCACTGAGCAGCAGCCTAGAAAGGATAAGGAGAGGGCAGTAAAAAAGCCTGATCCTAGGGGATTGACAGAAAAGATTAACCAACAGTACTCTTTTAGGAGAGATGACACAAAGAAAATCTTTAAGTCTTTGATCCAAGATGATAACTTCCAACTCCCCAAACCCAAAAGACCAGCAGATGTTGATAAGAGCAATGAGCCAAACTATTGCCCCTATCATAGGATGTTGGGTCATGTTCTAGAAGATTGCTATGTTTTTAAAGATTGGGTTGAAAGTGAGTACAAGTCTGGTAGGATGAGTATTCCTAATGCTTACCTAGCAAACCCCTCACAAGGGTCTGTTAAGGTTATTCATGTGGAGGTCATCCCTACTAAGGGGCAGAAAACAGAGTCAGCCACTACAGTTTCCCCTCCAACAGTGTTCAACCAGAAGGGCAGTGTTGAGTTGCTTACAGATGCAGAGGGTTGGCAGTTGTCTTTGTCCAGATCTTCCTTGAAAAAGCTAAACAAGTTACCCAACACCCCATTGGAGTTTCCAAAAGAAACTCAAATGCCCATGAAAAAGGCATTTGGAGTTCCTCCAAATAACTCAATGGAGGGAAAGGGTCCTTCACCTTTGAAACTTCTTGAAAAGAGAGTTTCAATGGTGAAGGGAAAGAAAAAAGAAGAACCATTTTCTAAAATCAAGCAAGTTATCCTTCCAAATGGCAAGGGGAAATCCCCCAAGCCTCTTACCCTCTCTGATTTCATGTATGTTCCAAAGGGTGTTAGTGAAATGAACGATCCTTTCGCGTACGTGTTATCTGTCCATTCTGAATCTGAAAATGAGCAAGCTGTGTCTGAGTCTTCTCAATTGCCTGAATCATGTGAATCTAGTTCTGATGATGATCTACCCGTGTACAAAATGCAGGGAGTAAAGATTGTCATTGAGCCCGAGTCACCTGATTTAGAGACAAATCAAGTTAAAGAAGAATCAGATTCTGAGGTTTTGGTTGATGTGACCTCAACTTCTGAGCCTGAAGAAGTAACAGAAATAAATCTCAGAAGTGGTCGTGTTGTACCATCTCCAATGGCATCTAAAAAAGATAAGGGAAAAGAACCTGTCAAACAAAATGAGGGCGTGGTTCCACCAACACATGTTCCACAAGAACAAGTGGGTGGTGGACCACCAAAAGTGGATTATAATGTGCTAGCTCACCTTAGGAAACTACCTGCGAGGTTGAGCATATATGATGCTCTCGTGCTTTCTCCTGAAATGCGAGAGGCTTTGGTCAAGGCTTTACTTGATCCTGAAATTTGTTTGGCTCAACTCGCAGAGTGTTCCTTTGAGGAGGCTTTACACTTTAAAGAAGTACCTGGAGTAACCTTTTCTGATGAGGATTTACTTCTAGGTACTTCAGATCACAATCGCCCACTTTATATAACTGTTGACATTGACAACTTCAAGTTGAATAGAGTGCTTGTTGATCCGGGTGCATCGGTCAACATAATGAGCCTAAGAACTTTGGCCCATCTCAATGTTGACACGCAAAAATTAAGTTCTGACAAAATGATGTTGCGTGGCTTCAATGAAAAGGGGCAAAGGGCTTTAGGCTCTGTCACTCTTTCTCTTTTGATGGGGGATTTGAGAACTGAGGCTAAATTCCATATCATTGATTCTGAAACTTCATTTAAAGCACTTCTTGGTAGGCCTTGGCTCCATGAATACAAAATGGTTCCTTCCTCTCTACACCAATGCATGAAATATGAAAGGAATGGTGTAGAGTACTGCATAAAGGGAGATTTGAAACCATTTAGTGTGCATGAAGTTGGGAAATACGAAGATGCTTCTTATTATGTTCCAAAGAGGCTATCAGTGTTTTCTAGATCTGTGGTACCAACTGAAGATCAAGTGGGAACTAGTGCACCTAAAGAAAAGTCTCCAACACTTGTCCAAGAGCACCTTCAAGAGGAGCTTGAGGAAAAGATTAGATGGAATCCTGCCCCTCCTTCAACACAACGAGGAGGTAGGATGGCACAACGTGCTCGTGGGAGAGATCGTGGTAGAGGAGGTAGAAGCCAAGATGGGTGGAGGATGAGGGCCACCAATGCCTCATCTCCACCACCTACTCCTAGAAGGCCCATCACCCATGTAGGCTCAGGGTCCAATACAAAAGCTGAGCCAAATGTGATGGGTAGTTCAAAAGATGCTGGTTCAAAGTGGGTGATTACTGAAAAGCCTATTTGGAACATTAAAGAAAATTTTTCATGTGATGAGGACAACTCTCAGAAAGAGGAGGTGTCCGATTTCACTACATTTGAAAAGCTGAATGAGTTTGCAAAAACTTTAACTCCTTTGTATGAAAGCAAAGTGGATGATTTAAATGTATGTGTTGCACCTAATTTAGAAGAAGAGGTGGGGAAGAAGCGTGTTTTCTATAAAGCACATCAACCCTCAAGTTCAGAAGTGGGTGTAGAACTTGAGGATCTTTCTTTGAATGAAATGGTAGAACTACCTTTTGATTGGTATCCCGCTGGTGTAAAAAGTTTGATTAAAAGAGGTTTTGCTCCTTCTATGTGGTCCAAAGGCGAAGCCCAACAACATGAAAATTTGTGGAATCCTAAATACAAATTGAAAAAGAATAAATATGGTGTTGGCTTTGGTACTGTCGGACCAATAGATGATGATGATTACTGTTTGGTTATTACCAATAATCTGGAAGTTGATATGATCTTTACAGAAACCTACAACGCTGTTGAGAGGTTATGTTTAGAGGCTAGCAACGACCTAGACTACCTTCAAATTAGGGATGCACCCCCTGAATTTGAGGAAGAAATCAAATCAACGATTGATGAATTGAAAGAAATCAATTTGGGAACTGAAGAAAATCCACGCCCCACTTTTATTAG